>JAJEJO010005818.1:453784-490266 GCA_020662805.1 Glaucomys volans | reverse complement strand
AGGGCCTTGCTAAATAGCTGAGGCTGGCCTTGAACTTACTATCCTCTTGCCTCAGCCTGTAGAGTAGCTGGGATTACAGGGGTGCCCTTGAATTTTAGAGATTTTACAGTAAAAGATAAAATTTCACTGTTTATTCCTGTTTTACCATTTATTATTTTTACTTAGTATAGAATTGTTGTAATCTCATTTAGCATTCAGGAGAGGTGGAATTTTCCTTTTTACCATCTAATCGAGAAATGATTCACATAAGTCAAATTTGAGAGGAATGTCACTTTTTTTCCTTTTTAAAATTGTGGTGAAATTAATGTGGCAAGTTTTTGCTGCTGTAACCCTTTCTAAGTGTGCCATCCTGTGGCCTGAGTACTGTGACGCCATTGGGCAGCCATCACCACTGTCTATCCTCGGGACTTTGTTTTCTTCCCCAACTCAGATTCCATGCCCATGGGTGGGATGTCCGTTTCTAAAATAGCATCGCAGTGCTGCAGCCGGTGCTGTGCACATGTGCGGTCTGGACTGCTCCTGCCTTGGTCCCAGGGGTGTGTGTGAGAGGACTCAGTGTTGAGCATCCACGTGTCTTTAAAGAGCCTGTTTCACACACAGGGAACCAAGCCCAGAGCAGGGCTGGAGCTTGGCAGCCACAGCGAGGTGTTCACACAGGGTGCTCTGGTCAGAAGCCATGAGCTGCCTCAATCCAGTGATACTTTTGCCAGCGTGGTTGTAATTCATAGGTTTTATGGTTCTTCCCCTAGTCTGTTTAGTCCCTGGTTGGACTCTCAAACACTTTTGAAAGCTGTCTTAGTAATTATGCTGTGAGTTAAGTCAATAACTGTGCTAAAAGCTTGAGTTTTCTTATCTATAAAATAAAGTGGTTCTTATCTATAAAATAAAGTGGTGCATCTGTATGATCTCCAAGGACCTCTTCCTGCCTGTCCTGTGGCTTGAGATATTTCCATAGTGGATGCTGTGAACTTTTTATCTATCTATCATCTATCTATCTTTCTATCTATCTATCTATCTATCTATCTATCTATCTATCTATCTATCTATCTATCTATTAATGCTGCGGATGTGGTGCTTGACCACTGAGCCATATCCCCAGCTCTTTTACTTTTTATTTTGAAATAGGACCTTGCTAAGTTGCTGAGGCTGACCTTGAACTCCGGATCTTCCTGCCTTGGATTCTTGAGTTGCTGGGATTGCAGGCAGGAGCCACCACACCCTGTACTTTTTATGCTTTTAAGAAGGATGAAAAGAGAAATGGAAGGTTCTAGAAGCAGAATGAAGAATATAGAACACAAGGAAAAAATGATACACGGCAGGCACACTGTTGAGATTAGCCCTGGGAAAAAACTGAAGATGTCATTGTAGGGTTGGGTAGAGGGCAGTGAGCTTCTTCACTGGGTCCGCCCATTGGAGCCTGGTCTGCACATTGGACACAATTCCACTGTAATTTTTAAAGGATGTGTCTGAAGAACTAGCAGGTGAAGCAGGGCCATGCCGAGCCTATATTGAGGGGAGAAAGCCAGGTGTTGTCTCTTGTGTCAGGGACTGTCTTGAATCCCACCTCGGCCATATTCTGCATGTTGAAATAGGCAAGCAGTCCTAGAGAGAGTGGAGAGGGGAAGAAAATCATGAGGGAGAAAGACCATAGCGCACCTTTTATTGTTTTGAAGTTAGTCTAAACATGGAGACTGTCCTGTCTGTGCCCAGCAGTTTCTTTCACTTTTTGCTTCATGTAACTGTCACTGTAGTCCCTGGAGGCCAAAGTTATTAGACCCCTTTATGACCAAGGAAGCAGCACTGGAGAGCAATCATATGCAAGGGCAGAGCCAGATGCAGACGTTGAAGCCAAAGCCTGCTCTAACTGTGCCCTACTCTTCAATTCTTCACTGTCCCTTCCTTGCCTGAGACCTCTGCATGGTTGTGACCTCATGCTCCCAGTGCTTACAAATGTCCAGTTATTGTCCTGCTTTGAGAGACAGCCATTCACACTCCTTCCAGATCAAAGCATAAGACCAGGTGCAGGGCCTCCATGCTTCTGGATGCAGGCTTTCACCATCCTCAGCTGTGCTCTCCTCTGTAGTGCTTTTCTGTGTGGCGACAAAGGCATCCTGCCCTGTGCCCAGTAGAAGTGGGTGCAGACAACCTGGGGTGATTGACCAGTCTCTCTGGCCAGGGCATCCAGGAGTCATTGGCCAGTTCAGAGGTATGTGCACAAGAGCTTTTAGCCTTGGCAATCAAGTGGGGCATTAAATTGGATTTTTAAAGTTTATTTTCCCATCAGAGACTTTTTGAAATCTGTACTTTACTTCTCAGTTTGGTTTATTGGAGGTGGGATCATGGGTCTTTCAGGGCTTCCCTTAAACAAGCTTCTATCTTTGTGTTGGTGTGGATGGAAGCAACATTTATTAAGGATTTTTTTTTATCAGATGTTGGGATTTGATATAAGACTGAACTTGTAATCCTCTGAGGAACCCTATGGGTAGCTGGTATTCTAGCCAGTAACAACAGGTATTTGTGCAGCAATAGGCAGGAGTCAACATTTTCTGAATTTTCCTGTGTTAGATAATTATAGAATTCCAAGAATCTCAATTATCATTAGAAAAATTTCATGTATATAAGTTTAAGCAAATTATTCTATTTTAACAGCTCCAGAGAAAGCTGTTAATTTTATATTCTTTAAAGCTGTAACTTTTTCTCTGAAAGTTTGACTTTTAAAAAAATTAAGCCATTCCATCAGGTCTTGTTTTCTTGTGCTTTAACACAGAGAAAGAGAGTTGTGGGACTAAGGAGGAAACAGTCTTGAATGTTAGAAAGAATTGAGTTGTTTTAAAGGTGAACTTCAGCCTAATACAGAAAACCCTCCCTGAACCACCATTTAGAAGGAAGTTGGGAACATCTGAGATAGAATGAAGCATCATAAACAAGGGTGCTTTACAAAAATTAGATGATGCATGTAGGGATATGCTTTGAAATAAATGAGGTTGAGAAGGGCTACATTGAAGAGCAGGTATTCCACAATGCTGAGCCTTTTTGTAAGTGACATTTTCCCACAGTAATTTTTGTTCTCTGCATTGTGACCCTGTTATCTCACATGAGGACTGGGCTGCATTGTGACCCTGTTATCTCACATGAGGACTGGGCCCCTCCCTGGGTTCCTTCAGAGCCTCTGCCATTAACTATACAGTGAGTCTTCCATGTCTCTGGGTACCACATCCATGGGTTCCACCAACCGCAGATGAGAAATATTGGGGACGATAATTCCAAAACATTCCTGAAAGCAAAACTTGACTTTGTGCACTGAGTACTGTACAGAATCCATGTGAATGAAGTAATGTGTGGCATGTCATGCACAGCACCTGCCTTGCATATGTCTTGGCCCCTCCCAGGCAGTCTCCTGAGCCTGGTTTGCCTTATCTTGTTTGCCTGCTGGGTTGTGCAGACTCTCTTCTCTTACCTGCGTTCCCTGAATAATAGAGTGTAACAACTACTTACATTAGCACTTCCACTGTATTATGGATTATAAGGAATCTGGAGATTATTTAAAGTATATGGAGATTATAAACAGATAATACACCATTTTATATGAGGGACTTGAGCATCCCCACCAGGGTCCTGGAACCAGATCCCCACGGACACTAAGGGACAGAAGACTTATTTGCAGGCTGTTGCTTCTTCCAGCCACTGGTCCTCCTCTGTACTCTAGGCAGGAGGTGGAATGAGGTTAATTTCGGGGGGTCCAGCTTTGTAGTAAAGACATTGAACAATTTTAGAAAGACTTTTCTTTTTAATTAACTCTGAGAGGTTGACTTTATATGCCCTGCTTAGTATATTTCACAGTTGCCTGAAACTCACTGTGTTCCCAAACTGAACTTATTTCCTCGTGAAACAGAATTCCAGCCCCCCCTCTTTCCCAAACTTCCCTATTTGAATCTGTTTTCTTGACACTTACCTTAGGGTTGTCCTTGAACATCTCCCTTAGCCCTTCCTGCTGCACACTTTTCTGAAGTGAGCAACTCTGTCCTCTTAGAACGCTTCTTCCCCACTGTGGTCCTCCTGCCCCTTGCCACAGCGTGCAGCCAGTCTCCATATCTTGGATCTGTGCACGACCCCCAAGCCCATCCATATCTGGCTCCACCTTCTTTCTACATTCTGAGTCTTCCCAGCATGAAACCCTCACTGCTCCCAGCCCAGCCGGACTCCGGGCCTGAAGTGTGGGTGCTCTCCCTCCCCTGCTTCTCTTGCCTTTCTTTTGATGTTTTTAGACCTCCCTCCCTTCAAACTCTGCCTTCTGCCTAAAACTGTTCCCCATTTCCCGATCCCTGCCCTGATCCTTCTTGTCACTGCACTCTTGACAAACTTCCTGGCCATAGTATGCATTTTCCCTTCATTGGTACCTGGTTTTGGTGTTATTTATTGCTTCAAATCCTATTTTCTTCTTTTTGATACTGGACATTGCACCCAGTAGTGCTCTACCACTGAGCTACATCCCAGCCCTGTATATTTTTTATTTTGAGTTAGGGTCTCACTCAGTTGCCAAGGTGAACTTGTGCCTCAGCCGCCCAAGTTGCTGGGATTACAGGTGTGCACTGCTGTGCCCAGCATAACACTGTCAGAGTCTCCCTAAGTTTCCAAGGCTGAAGCTGGGCATGGTGGTGCATGCCTGTAATCCCAGCAATTTGGGAGGCTGAGGCAGAAGAATTGCCAAGTTTGAGGCCGGCCTTGGCAATTTAGTAAGACCCTCAACCACTTAGTGAGACCCTATGTGAAAACCCCAAAAGATCTGGGGATGTAGCTCAATGGTAAAGCACCCTAGGTTCAATTCCCAGTACCAAAAAAAAAAACGTTTCCAACACTGGCCTCGAACTTGCAATCCTCCTGCTTCAGCCTTTGGAGTTGCTGGGGATTATAGGCATGTGTCACCAGGTCCCACTCAAAAGGTGTGTTTTAAGAAAGGAAAAGTAATGCTGTAGGTGATTGATGTTTTTTTTTCCCTCTTCTTGTAAGGCATGTGTTTATTAAGCATTGTCCCCAGAGAGTACAAGATTGATTTGCCACTTATATGTCTGAAAGCAAAGGATCTCACATGGCCATCTGTGTTTTTGGGAGGTCCTCCGTGTATGCACCTGCTTCCTTTGCACGGTCGGTCTTTTGCTCTGAGGCTTTGGTCCAAAGTTTATGAGGGTTTCTCCATATCCTCAGACATCATCCTTCAATTAACATTTATGTTATTTGTGTATTTATCTTCGTCCTATGTCTTAAGATATTTCCCCTAGGAATTCTAGCTCTGAAATATTTAAAATGTTGACTTCAAAGTCAGTGGAACCATGCCAAATGTGCTTCTTCTGAAGATAAATGGGAAAGCTCTTGACAAAGGACAAAGTCAAGGCCTATTATCTTAAACAGGATGCAGTATGTCTCAAGCTGGTTCATGGCTATAGAAAGAGAAGAAAGCCTTACATTGAAACAAAAACAAACCTGTTTTCACCTTATAAATGGCCTTTCCCATGGAACACCATCTCCTTAGCCCTCTTAGCCTCTTATGGGTGTTCCTGCCCCAGCCCTCTCTCTTGCTGCTGAGAGTGTCACAGAACCCTTGACTCCAGGGTGAGTCATGTCCTGAGTTGCAACTGACAGTGGTCCACCTGTGCTCCTCATGACTTGTGATTGCAGAGACGTGGGCATTTGGAGAGGTTGACTGCAAAATTCATGGCCCTCCAAGAGAGTTTACAATTTACATTGCTAGTTAGAGTAATTACTCAGGATCTTGTCTTCCCCGCTTTGATTCCTTGTACTGAGGATGTTTTAAGAAAATCTTATGTCATGCCTAAAAACATTTATTTGTAAGCTCGCTAGGAATTAATGTGGTCTTCATTTTTATTTCTTTACATACAAGAAATTCTGCTCCTATCCAGATTCCCTAAGAGGTTGTTAAACTTCGAGCAGCTTTTTATATCTATTGGAATGATAACTTTGCATGAAATTTAGTTTTAATTTGTTCAGAAATAGCCTTTGGCTAGAGCCATGTTTTATTCAAAGTAAGAGGTGCCTCTAAGCTCAATGATTCCTAGGCTTGGGTGTCATTAATTTCACCAAAGGGGAAAACAGTTTTACCTAACCTTGTAGAGCTTACAGCCTCTTTGGCAGTATAGGGCTCCCACAAAGTGGCTCATGACTTACACTTTCACATCAGTAAGCACCTGAGCAAATGGTTCAGGGAAGAAAAAACTGTAGATAGGTTGGAGGCATTAGGGTAAGTGTGCAAAAGAGGTAGGTCTGAAAGGGACCTGCATGACCCAGGGTTTTCCAGTGATGGATAGTAGTAGAGGGTGTTTATTAGTCAGTTAAGAAAAGCTCAGCTGCAGGAGCATAAGAGTAACGTAGTAAAGAAAAGACGGAGTAATCAGGCAGGGTCAAGTGTAGGTTAATTGGGGATCTGGACTTTTATCCTTAGTGATTTGCTAAAGGGTTTGATAAGCAAGTAACATAACAAAAGTTGTTTTGTTTCCAAGGAACACATGCAATGGGAATGCACAGGATGGATTGGAGTGGAGAGTGTGGGAGTCCGTATAGATAGAAGTGGAAGGAAGGTCTGGGAGAGAAAGACAGAGGTCAGATATGGGTATTGATTAGGCTTGGGAGATTCCCAGGTTCTGCCCTGGGAGGAGAAAGGAGGCCAGAATGGAAGTTGGCAGGCTGTCAGAATGCAGCCATTAGCATGAGTCACAAAAAGGCAGGGATTAAAACCAGGTCATCAGTCAGGAACTAGGACACCTGCTTCCTCTTTGACCATATGATGACACACAGAAACCAAAAGGATAGGACAGAACAGATTGGTAGCTTGAGCAGGGGAGGACCTACTGGAGCAGCCTGAGCATCATGGAGAGGGACATAGAGGCAGCAGTAGTAAGGATTTCAAAAAGACCTGGGGGACAGACCTTGGGTACCTGTGGTAGAGAAACTCGTCATTGGGCAAACTGCCCATTTATGTACAGACCCCACAGGCAGACTCTGTCGGTTGACCACAGGTTGCTGCCATGTGCAGCTGCTAGCCACAAAGCAACAAGCTGACTGATGTCCAAAGGTGATCAGTCTAGAAAACATCTCAAAGATAGACGTGGAAGTACTTAGTGACTAAAATGTGTGAGGAGAAGGGAGAGAGAAGGGTGAGATTCATCCTAATTCTCAGTCCATGAGGGTGAAGTGTATGGTGACTGGTAGAAACAGAATATTGAAGAGTCGGTTTTTAAGAAGTGTTGAGTGTGAAGTGATGGGGGATGCTCATGAGGAAACAGCATAGAAAGCAAAGGACTTGGAAACTGGAGCCAAGGTTAGGTGTCTAGAGTGAATAAACAGATTTCAGAAACTGAACCCTCCATTTATTCGTTAACAAGTATTTATTGCAAAACTGTCATACATCTGTTGGATATGCCAGTTGACGGCACTGGAGAAATCTACATGGAAATAAATATGAAGAGAAGAAAGTCCAGAAAAGGGTAAGAATTGCAGCCAAAATGTGAGAGAAGAAAAAGGAATGAGCAAAGGAAACAGAGGAGTGCTCAGAGAAGAAGAAATCCAACCAGTGTAAAATTAGGGGAAGCAGAGAACATTCTCAAAATGATATGGTAGTTAATAGCAAGCCTTGTTTGAGCACCTTCCCCTGATGTAGAATTCTTCACCCCTTTCTTGAGAGGTGGGGAAGCCTTCCTGAGCTACTGAACCCTCGAGCCACAGGTGAGCTCCCAGGCCCCCACATAGCAGCTCATTTAGCATACCTCAGTGATGGCCCTGTGTCTGAGTTTTCTGTTATGTGTTTATTGGTTATTATGTGTTTATTTCTGTTATGTGTTTATTGTTATGTGTTTATTTTCTGTTATGTGTTTATTACCCTGTTTTCACCCCTTGACTCTGTGTCATCCAGGCATTTCTGTGAACTTACAGGTGAGCCTCTGCTTGGGTTCTTTTGCCCCAACTCGGTCCTTTCCTTTTTAGGTATTTCCTTCTTCCTTTTCAAACTATTGGTACTGGGTACCTATTGTGCAGGTGCTTTGTGCATTCTGACCTTTGTCCTAGTTCCCTCTCTAGCGTTCTCATCCCTGCCACCCAGTCTGTGCCTAGGTGTGTTTTGCTTTCTGGCTTTAGCCTTCCCACACATTCAGACTTCCTGATGCCACCACCTCACCACCAGCTTTAGTCTTGTCACTTGCTCAGACCTGTAGTTTACCCTGACCTTGACATGCCTCTGTGAGCCTTCTTTCTGCTGGCCCTCCACATTGTTGCCATTTTCGTATCCTTTCCCTGAGCTACGGCTTGAGTTCTTAGAAGAGATGCATGTTCTAAGACTGAATGGGTTTTGAGCCCCTCTTCTAGACCATAGTTTGAGCCCTTCTGGTAGATAACATAGTTTCCATTTTCCAGATTGAATAAAATCTGAAAAAAGAAAAATCACCACTGAAGAAAATCATCATTAATGTCTTCACCTGTTGCTTTCAAGTTTCTTTTCCTTTATGTAGATTTTTTTTTAAGGAACTTAATTGCAACCCTGTTCTTATAGGTTGCTTTTTTTTTTTTTTAACATTCTAACATGAGTTTTCCCTTATTAACTAACTATGAGACATGGCCTTCTGATTCCTTAGGAAGATTCTTTTTAGCAAAAAATCTACCATGAGTTCTAACAGTTTTGTGAGAGCTGGCTCCACAATAAACACAGCTGATCTGACTTTGTTTTTTTAAACTGGGGATTAACCAGGGCCTCAGAGATGCTCTACCACTACCAACAAGCTACACCCTCACCCCTTTTCATTTTATTTTGAGACAGGTTCTGGCCAAGTTGCTTAGGCTGGCCTCCAACTTGTTGATCCTCCTGCTTCAGCCTCACATGGTTAATGAAGTTGTTTTAGTTCTTAAAGTAATGGAAATTGGTATTGTACTAAAAATCATTGCTGTGGTTTCAATATTCCCTCCAAAACTCGAGTTGAAATTTAATTGCAAATATATTAGGACATGAGGGCTTTACCCTTGTGAGTTGGTTTAATTCCTTTTCCCAGGCTGACCTGGGATTTGAGATCCTCCTGCTTTCACCTCCTGAGTTGCTGGGATTATAAGCATGTGCCTATGTGTCCTGAATATCTAGTAATTTTTTTTAAACTTTTTTTTTGTGTTGTGAAAATAACAGCTATGCATGTAAGTTCATAAAATGCAAATGTCCAGCTTAATGACTTATGACAGGAGTACCTATGACAAGGCAGAGATCATAATCATTCTTCGCCCCCCCAAAGCAACAGGTTCCTTTTCAGATGTAGTCCTGCCCCTTCCCCTTTCTGTAACTATTGGCTTGACTTCTGGGGATTCACTCCTTATTTTTCTCTATAGTTTAACGACTTGATTCAGTATTCCTAAACAATAAAGTTTAATAGTATGAGTTTAGATTTTTTGCAAGCAGTATCATATAACTGCATTCCAATTGTTTCTGTCCTTCTTAATAATTGGTTTTCAAGATTCACTGCTGGCCAGGTGTGGTGGGGTATATCTGGAATCTCAGTAAGCAGTGAGGCTGAGGCAGGAGGATTAGCTAGTTCAAGGCCAGTCCGGGAAATTTAGGGAGACCTGTCTCAAAATGAAAAAGACTGGGAATGTAGCTCCGTGGTAGCACTCTGGTATTCCAGAGCACAGCTATACAACAGCTTATTTAAGTGCTCTACTGTTGGTACACCTCAGCGTTGTCTCCAACTATCGAGACTTAGACCTGCAAACAGTCTTGCATATAGTTTTTGGTGGATATTAGCACTTATTTCTGTAGTGAATATGTCAGGGAATGGAATTGTCCAGTCCCTGAGTTTGTGTTAATTATGTTCAGTTTTACTTAACATTGAGAAACTGTTTCTCTCAGCCTGCATCCCCCTCAGCAGGGAATAAGTGTTCTTGTTGCTGACATCCTTGCCAGCACCTGACATTGTCACACTCTTAGATATTTCTCAATCTGATGAGTGTGTAGAATATCACATTATGACTTTAGTTTTCACTTCCTTTTTTACTCATGAAGTTGAATCAGTCTGTTTGTCTCTATTTGCCTCTGGATTTCTTTTATAAATGCTCATTTTGTAAAATTCCATTCCGTTTTTGATTAATAGTTACCTGTGAGTCCTCTGTTGGTTATATATGTGGCACATGCCCTTCCCTTTCCTTAGGTGGCTTCCAGTAGTACTTTTTTAATGATGTCATCTATGACCAGAAATTTTTTGGGGTGGGGGTGGTAATGAGGATTGAACTCAGGAGCACTCAACCACTGAGCCATGTCCCAGCCCTAGTTTGTACTTTATTTAGAGACAGGGTCTCATTGAGTTGCTTAGTGCCTTACCTTTTGCTAAGGCTAGCTTTGAACTTGCAATCCTCCTGCCTCAGCCTCCCAGGCTCCTGGGATTATAGGCATGGGCCACCATGCCTGGCTTGACCAGAAGTCTTCATTTTAATGTAGTGCAGTTTCTCTCTCTCTCTCTCTCTTTCTCTCTCTCTCTCTCCCCCCACCCCTTAATGGCGGGTGTTCTGTGTTTTGCCTGGTAACGTTATAGTGAACACTTTGAGTTGTAGAGCATTGACTATCATAAAGGCTATGCATCTATTGGAATTCAAAACAGAATTTGTAGGGCTGGAGCTTCCTGGGGCTGGTGAACAGAAGTCTCAGAGCTGTGAGTCCTCAGGTGAAATAGCTCCAGCATCTCCATGAGACATTGGAAGGTGATCAGAGCTGGTTGCAATGATGCACACCTGTCATTCCAGTGACTCTGGAAGCTGAGGCAGGTGGATTGCAAGTTTGAGGCCAGCCTGGGCAACTTAGTGAGACCTTGTTCAAAATAAAAAGGGCTGGGAGTGTAGCTCAGTGGTAGTGCACCCTGAGTTAAATTCCCAGTACCATCACCAAAAAAAAAAAGAGATCGAGATCTCGGAGAAAAAACTGCCTGGCAAGTAGCCACAGCATTCATCTCTACCCCATGTGTCAAGCATGCATCTTTCATCTTTGTTCACTTCTCCCTGAGCCTGTTCATTCACTGTAACCCCTGAGCTCAGAAAGTCCTGTGACAATGTGTAGAAGGGAGTCAGGATTTTGAAAGAATATGTTTGACTTAATAAAAAGCAGAATGAACATTTCTTCCTGTAATAAAACCATGATTGCCTGTAACCCTCACAGTTCCTCAGATTTGATCAGTAAGGGCTTAGTCTGATGCCATCTTGACCTGGTAATTATTTACTTTATTCTCGATTTTTAATATTAACCATCTCTTAATCCTTTTTTTTTTTTTTTTTCCTGGAACTGGGGATTGAACCCAGGGGCACTTGGCCATTGAGCCACATCCCCAGTCCTATTTTGTGTTTTATTTAGAGACAGGGTCTCCCTGAGTTGCTTAGCACCTTGCCGTGCTGAGGCTGACTTTGAACCTGCGATCCTCCTGCCTCAGCCTCCCAAGGCGCTGGGATTATAGGCATGTGCCACTGTGCCCGGGTCTCTTAATCTTTTGTTCCTTCATTCATTAACTGCCTTCGGTTGTCATTTTCCCTTCTTTTCTTTCCCCCTTCATTTTCTTTAAGTTAGGATTTTTTTCCTATAGCTGATAATAAAATATTCTGTCTCTCACAGGAGTGGCAATTGTGGAATGAGTCCCTACCCCAAATGTGGAAACTGGGGCCTCTTTTCTCTCCAGGGCTCTGATTATCCTCCATAAGGATCATGGCCTTTATGCTTTGGGTGGACATGGCTACTTTGAAAATCTGGTGAATACTGGGGGGGGGGGCAAATATTTATGCTCTCCCCCAAAGGTCCCTAAACTCTAGGTCCCTAAACTCTAGCCCCTCCTGAAATTAGAGAAGGGGTTTGGTGCTGGTTGCACTGCACTGGGGGAGGCTCCCTTTACCAAAAGCGTTTTCCTGAGCTGTGGCATGGCTGTGCTTTAAAATCATGGTTTCCAACATGGATTTGGGGCAAGAGATGATGCTGCCATTAGACTCACACTTCACCATCAAGACTCCTCCTATGACCACTAATAAACTTGTTCTTCCACTGGGAGGGAAGCCCCAGGGGAGAAGAGTGGGCAAGTCCTGCTTCCAGTACTCTTCTGCATGGACAATTGTACTAGAAGGAACAAGTTCCAGGGATCTGGACCATGCAGACACGTCACTTTAGAAATAGAGGGTGTATTCTATTTTTAAAAATTATTAAAAATCTTTCGTGGTCTCCTCCCCGTAGGATCCTTAACAGTTCCTTAATTGAACTCCCTGCTTCCTTTTCATGCCTCTGTCATCTCTCTTGCTTGACTTGGTGAAGAGAATCCTCCTGAAGCACAAGTTTGTTCTTGTCACTTCACCCTTTGACACTCTCCAGTGGCCCTCACCTTCAGGACAGGTTCCAGACCTTAGTTTCCCTTCCAGTGCCTCCCAACCGTGTCTCCTGCAGGCCTCTGTATTTCCTCCTGTTTCAGTCCTTCCATGGCACAGCCCAGATGTTAATTCTCTGTAAAATGCATCCCAAGACTCTCCAGCTAGAAATAGCCACTCTCTCCCCAAATTCCTACTTTAGAGCCCCCATTTTCCTGTGGTGTTTTCCTAGAGCTTGAGGTAGAAAAGGTGGGGCTAGAATCCTGCCATTCCCCTCAGCCGTGGATCGATAGTTCTTTTATCAGAAAGCATTTCATATCACCTTAGAAACTATAGTAGATGTTTATTCTGAAAAGTAGAATTGTTGGCTTCTGCTTTGGTTGCTATAAATCTACTGTGGATTGCTTCAGTTTTACCAGATAATACCAAATTGTTTTCCAAAGCGCTTACACCAGTTTACACCCAGCAAGGAGTTCCATGTTCCGCAAACTTGCCATCCTTGATGTTTTCATTTTTATCATCTCTTGGGTGTAAAATAATCACTCCTGCCTTCAATTTGCATCCTCATAGTCTGATGCAATGGAGCAGTGATGTCTGTGTGTGTGTGTGTGCATGTGTTTTATGTGTTTCCTCCTGTGTCCCACGTCTTCATTCCTTTTGTTGATTTTGCCTTTTTCAGGTGTAGGCCTTCTTTTTTGATTGTAGGTTAGTAAGAGGACCCACGTTTTCCTGCACTTCCTCAGTTTTGTTCTACCACCATCCCCAGGATGTTGCCACCTTCTCCATCTTTACTATGACATCTCCCTCTCAGGCACAGGGAGGGAACAGAAAGGGGAGCACATCTTTCCCTCAAAGTTATTACCAAGGTCGCTCGCCTCAGTTTTGCCTGCATCCTGCTGGCCGGAGCATGTCTATGTGGGCACACCAAGCTGCCAAGGAATCTGGGTAGTAGAGTCTGTTCTCCACAGGCCTTTACCCAACTGAAAATTGAAAAGAGAATTAATTCAGAGACCACTGATGAGCTGAAAGACTTGGAAGGGTTTAGCCCTTGAGAAGAGGATAAAGAAATATGATTTTCTTCAAATTAATTTTCTCTCAATAAACCTTTTTCGGATAAATACTCATACCTTACATATCATTAAAACTTCACTTTCAGAGCTCTTATAATTTGCCAAACCTTTTTTTATTTTTACTTCAGAAATGCGTTTATAATTATTATCAAATAAACTATAAAGAGGGAATAATAGGAAATAAGCCAGGTGTGGTGGTGCACACCTGTAATCCCAGCAGCTCAGGAGGCTGAGGCAGGAGGATCACAAGTTTGAGGCCAGCCTCAGCAAAATGAGGTGCTAAGCAACTCAGTGAGACCCTGTCTCTAAATAAAGTACCAAATAGGGTTGGGAACATGGCTCAGTGGTCAAGTGCCCCTGAGTTCAATCCCTAGTAGGTAGGTAGGTAGGTAGGTAGGTAGGTAGATAGATAGCTGGGGCTGGGAACATGGCTCAGTGTTTAAGGGCCCCTGGGTTCAATCCCTGGTATCAAAAAAAAGGAAATAAGGGGCTGGGTGTGGTGGCGCACACCTGTAATCCAAGCGACTTGGGAGGCTGAGTCAGGAGGATCGCGAGTTCAAAGCCAGCCTCAGCAACTTAGCGAGGCCCTAAGCAACTCAGTGAGACCCTGTCTCTAAATAAAATACAAAATAGGGCTGGGGATGTGGCTCAGTGGTGGAGTGCCCCTGGGTTCAATCCCTGGTTCCAAAAAAAAAAAAAAGGAAATAAGATGACTGCAGAAGCTGAAATTATGGTGCAATTTAATTAATTTGAGGGGCAGGAAAAAAGTCATGTTTTCTCGTTTTTGTTAACTGTTGCAGAAGATAGCATCTTAGTTGCTTAGTACTGAAAAAGGCATCCAACTTTTTTTTTTAAATCAAGTTCATTTTAATCTAAAGTGTACAAGTTAGATAATACAGCAGGTGAATGTGCGAGTTTTACAGGTTTAAGATCCTGTTTATCTATGTCTGTCCTCTCTCTCTTCCTGCATTAGCTAATGGCATGCCCCTCTGATTTCCCCAGGTATGGTGTAAGTCCTGAGAACATTATCCTCTACGGTCAGAGCATTGGGACTGTCCCCACTGTAGACTTGGCCTCAAGATATGAGTGTGCTGCTGTCATTCTCCACTCCCCTCTGATGTCTGGTCTGCGTGTGGCTTTTCCGGATACCAGGAAAACATACTGCTTTGATGCGTTTCCCAGGTGAGCTCATGTTAGTACAGTGTGAACTTGGCCAGCAACCCAAGCTCACATTTGATGCTCTCATTAACTGTGCAATTTCCAGATATTTACTAAATGCATCCGTGTATCAGGCCTTGTGCTATTGATGTGAGGCAAATATGACACATACACCATAGAGAGACCTGAGCTTCTCGGGCCTGCCTCATTTATGAAAATCTCCCAGCGAATGTATAAGGACCTTGAATATGCTGATAACCTTGGATTAACAGATAAAGCTGTACCACATAAAATAAAAATAGCACCCACATATCCCCAGAGGAGCTTACAGTTCAGCAATTGTTCATTTGGAGGGAGCCACATGCATAATGGGTAATGAAGCAATTAGCAGTCATCTGGGCACTGAAGTAAAATGACAAGTAGACTCAAGTTTGAAATTTCTCTTGCTTTTTCAAACAGAAAGTACAGGTGAAGGAAAGGTGACATGCTTGGTTAATCTTTGTAAATAGAATTAAAAGTTTGAGCTGGGAGCAGTGGCATGTGCCTGTAACCAGGAGGTAGGAGGATCGTAAGTTCTAGGCCAGCCTCAGAAATCTAGCAAGACCCTGTCTCAGTATAAAATTAGAAGGGCTGGGAATGTAGCTCAGTGGTAGAGCCCATGCCTAGCATTTATGAGGCCCTGGGTTCAATCCTCAATACCAAACAACAACAAAAAAAGATAAAATGAATTACTTACAGGCCAGGTTTTGATCTGTAGTAATTGGCCCCAGGGACAATAAAAGTAAACACACCACCTGTGACTCCTTCTTCTGCTCTCTCATTTTTAGCAGGAGGCCTTGTCCTACAGAGATGCACCCACCAGAGGAGGTTTAAGAACAAGAGCCCACAGCCCTCCTGGGCCTCCCTGCCAGTCTGTTAGAGGTGGCAGAGCACCTGCCAACCTAACCCCTGCTGTTTTCTAGTTCATACTGATAGAAGGAGGAAAAATATATTGTAAACAAAAGCAATGAGTACATTGGTTCTTGAATACCTCTGTTGGAAATTTCTATTTTTTTAAACCTAAAATGAGGAAAGTATTTTTAATAGAACATATGTGCCCCCTGAACTATGTTGCTAAAGCATCCTGAGATTGTTGCAGAGACTGGCCGAGGCGTCCCGCCGTTTCCCAGGAACAGTCTTAGCAGAAGTAAAGCAGTTTCAGACTTTGGATTGGCCTTTTAATTGCTGTCATTCTGGCATTGCTGTGTGCAGGCGGGCATTGCTGTGTGCAGGCGGGCATTACTGTGTGCAGGCTGGCATTGCTGTGTGCAGGCGGGCATTGCTGTGTGCAGGCTGGCATTGCTGTGTGCAGGCTGGCATTGCTGTGTGCACAAGTGCTGCACAGACCGTCTGGTCTCACAAGAGGAATCCCCTGTCCACACCTGTTCATCTGGGTGAACTTCAGTTCTGTGCAGTTAACCCCAGGACTTAATGTAACTCAGCCTCATGGGAAAGTGGATTTCTAGTAGTGTGGCCAGGAATGCTAAGTAGGGCTAATGTGTGTCTCAAACATGGCCTTGTTTGTGCTGAATCAGTAATGAGAGACCAGTTTGTTAAAAGACAGATATTTCTGCATGTTTATAGAAAGCAATACCAGGAGTTGCCCTGGCAACAAAATGAATAGGTATTTTTCCTGGCTCCTAAATTAGCCTATACCTTACAGTGCAGCCAGGATGACTAATTGCATCTTATTGATTAATAACAAATTAACAAATTAGACTGAGTTTGTTTTACCAGGCATCGGGCTGTGAACTTTATGTTCATTTTTCCCTTCAGTCATCAGAGCAGCCTTAAGAAGTTAGTTCATCCAGTCACTGTACTCATTTTTCAGATCAAGAAAAAAAGTTTAAAGAATTAATTTGCTCACTTAAGGTTGGTGATTGGAGACAACAAAAAGAAGCCATTCCTCATACTCAGTACCATAAATTATTAATATGATAGTTTTCAAACCATTAATGGTTGTATGAACTTTCATTATTAATTGAATTTGGTAAACATTTTCTTCTAGTGTCCACTGCTACACAATGGCAGATTTATTTCTGTTTCTCTTCCTCCCCTCAAAAGATAATACTTTCACATTTCCTTTTAGTATTAAAAAAATAAATAACTAGGTATGGTGGCACCCACCTGTAATCCAGCTACTCAAGAGGCTGAGGCAGGAGAATTGCAAGTTCCAGGCTAGCCAGGGCTTATAGTGAGATCCTGTCTCAAAACAAAAGTAAAAGGAATAGGAATGGACCTGGAATAGTGGTAGAGCATGTCTGGGTTCAATTCTTATTACTGCATAAATCAGTTAATTAAAGGAGTCCTGATCATTATTTCATTTGCAGTTTATTTTCTTTCATCTCTTTTACATTTAGGCTGAGAGCATGGCATTTAATTTCTAGTACATTCTTCAGACAGTAGAGATTTCCCTAAATAGTACAGCATGGGGCATAGTCCCAGGCCTATCGTAACCATGAGTAAATGTCTTTTTAACTGAATATAGTTGAACTCTCTTAAAGAAGGTCACTTTAAATTTAATATAGGGGCCGGGCGTGGTGGCGCACGCCTGTAATCCCAGCACTTGGGAGGCTGAGACAGGAGGATCGCGAGTTCAAAGCCAGCCTCAGCAACTTAGCAAGGCACTAAACAACTGAGTGAGACCCTGTCTCTAAATAAAATACAAAATAGGGCTGGGGATGTGGCTCAGTGGTGGAGTGCCCCGGGGTTCAATCCCCAGTACAAAAAAAAAAAAAATTAATATAGGGTGATAGGAGGTTTCCAAATAAGATTTCTAATCTGTAAAATTAAATACTGCCGCTGAGGCTCTGATCTTTGCAAATTACATAGCCAGTGAGCTTTTTGCAGTCTTTCTGGGGTGCCTTGAAGTGGTTGGCAGCTTCATGAGTTGTAATAAAGACTGTGACGGTTGTTTGTAGACCTTTGGAGTATGTAATTGATGTTCAACTCTTAATTATCTCCACAGCTTTATGCCTGTTATTTAATAAGCTCTCTGAGTCTCAGTTCCCTCCTTGATAAACTGGAGATGGTCACTCCTTTCTCATCATGTTTCATTGAGGATTAAATGAGATTTTTGTGTAAAGTGCAAAACACTCAGCTGTGGTAAATGTTTAATAAACGTTAGCTGTTTCTTTTAACAAGACTGCCACAGGATCTTGTGAAAATAGGAGATCAGTAGAGAAGCGGTAGGGGATCAAAGAGAAGCAAATGGAAGAAACTGGGAAATGAAATTGATCCAGTTATGCAATATGTATGTATGAGTATATCACAATGAATCCCATTTTTATGTATAATAATGAGGCAGCCATTCAAGTATACATATATGTGTGTGTGTGTGTGTGTGTGTATATATGTGTGTGTGTGTGTGTGTGTGTGTGTGTGTGTGTGTATATATATATATATGGAGAGAGAGAGAGAGAGACCCAGACATTGTGGCACATACCTGTAATCCCAGTGACTCAAGAAGCTGAGGCAGGAGAATCACAAGTTTGAGGCCAGCCTGAGCAACTGAGTGAGACCCTGTTTCAAAAAATAAAAAGGGCTAGGGATGTAGCTCTGTGGTAAAGCACCCTTTAGGTTCAATCCCAAGGGCAAAAAATATATATGTATATTTATTTATATTTACATAAATAGAAGGGAGACTAATAGAGAAGGGGAACAGGGGTGGGAGATGGGAGAGAAAGAGGAGGTACTGGGGAATGGACTGGGGCATATTCATATATGTATATATTATGTAATTTATAATGCACAAATAAAAATATTTCTAAAAAAGACTCCCACAAATAGTACCAATTCTTATCCTTTTTTTTGTTTGTTTTTTGGCAGTGCTGGGGATTGAACCCAGGGCCTTGCGCTTGCGGGGCAGGCATTCTACCAACTGAGCTATATCCCCAGCCCCCATTCTTATCCCTATATAACTTTGATGAGGCTCAGACATGGAAAGAGAAGTAAAAGTAAGAGGATCTTTGGAGAGAGATTTCAGTGCTCTTGATATATTTGTGGGTTAAATGAATGTTATCCCCAGCAGAGAAGCCTCCAGACTCCAAGCCCAACAAACACCAGTAGTCCTTTATGTTTCTCCTTGAGATTTGCTTCAGAGTCTGAAGCACATTCCTTTGAAGATCCTTAAATATTCATCCTTTGAGAGTAGATTTGATTTGTATAAACATTCAGAAGTTATTTGGAGTCAAATCTGAATCATGTTAAGCTTTCAAGCTGAACAGTATAATTTTTATCAAAAATTGATACCTTAGCTTTTATGAAATATGGTTTAATCAGTTATCTTTAAAAAGGTTTTTGAGAACTTGAGTGGCAGTGGATCGAGTGTCCCTCTTTCCAGGGAGATATTCACTCAGACATGTCAAGTGCTGGCCTGTTTATTTTTATTTTTAAAATCCCCTCTGAAAAGATGAATATATCAAAGTATTAGTTACTGGTTTGTTGGTCTGATGCTTTTAGGGGTTCTGTTTTTAATAAAATGCTTTAACAAAAACACAAGGGCTAAATGCAATGTGGTATTCTTGATTGGATCCTGGACAAGAAAAGAGACATTAGAAAAACTCGTGAAATACACATGAAGTCTGAAGTTTTTAGTTAATCCTAAGGTATCCAGATTAGTTTCTTAGTTTTGACAGATGTACCATGGCAACGTATGACTTTAACCTTATATAGGAAATGGATTAAGAATATTTAGGAACCCTGTATTACCTTTACACCTTCCTGTATATCCAAAATGAAGTTATGTTAAAAAAAAAAAAGGAAAAAATTAAATACTGGAAAAATGGTGGGGGAAGCCAAACCATCATGGTATGTCCATGTAGGTTCATTAACTGTCACAGTTGAACCACTCTGACTGGGGGTGTTGATAATGGAGGAGGGAGGCCATGCATGTCTTGGGCCAGAGGATACATGGGAATCTCTGTGCCTTCCTCTCATTTTTGCTGTGAGCCTAAAACTGCTCTTTAAAGAAAAAAGTCTTTAATTGAAAAAAAATCCCATTGTTAACTTCTTCATCTGTGGTGACATGTATATCTGTGAGCATAACTAAAAGGAGCCCATTTCTCCCCTTCCCCTCTGTTTTTGCAGCATTGACAAGATATCTAAAGTCACATCTCCTGTGTTGGTCATTCACGGTACAGAGGATGAGGTCATCGACTTCTCCCATGGCCTGGCAATGTATGAGCGCTGCCCCCGAGCTGTGGAGCCCCTCTGGGTTGAGGGAGCTGGGCATAATGACATAGAGCTTTATGCACAATACCTGGAAAGACTAAAACAGTTCATATCTCACGAACTTCCTAATTCCTGAAGATGACAACGCGATCTTACCTCATTTACTGTGAACAGAAGAATCCTCTGTTTTGCACATGCTTTAACTGGATAGCTAACTGACCCATAACCACAAAGAAGTGCCCACCTTTAGGGTGCTCTGATCAAAGAGGTGAACAGACCTCAGTTTTTTGTATTGAGAGGTTGTTCTACTCAATTCCCACAACACGTTAAACTGAGCAGCCGTGATTCCCACCTTCGTTACCTGCAGGAATGGGAACGAGAGCTGAGTGTGGGGACTGTTTTCTAGTGCTGTATAAAGTGTGCTCTCATCTGTTCTCGCCCTTGCCCATCATTTCTGATTCATTGATGCAGGACTCAGCCCTCTCTTCTCCAGTGTGCTCAACATTTGACATGCAGTTCTCTCTCAGCCACTGGATTCACCCATTTGTGAAGCTGTGATGGTGTAACTGGAAAACCACTGTGGTGGCAATCCTTTTATTAATTTCTGTTAATGTGTTGATCGTTCCCCAAACACATGAGTGAAAAGGTGATTTACTAGAACTATCACGAGCAGCTTCATCAACTGTAACAATATAAATATATAACTGGAAAATTCTTAAGCAAAAGGAAATCGGGGGTTTTTTTAAGTGTAAATTTATTACTAGCCAACAGAGTTTTAATATTTTGATTGTCTGGTTGGTCTGTCAAAGAGCCTGGCCGACTTTCCTTCTGTAAAGTCCTCCTTATAGGCTTTTTTAAAGTACTGTACATATTTGCAATTACATTGTGCATAGATTCTTAATGGGTAGTTTTCTTTTGTCAGGCTACAACAACAAACTGCAAATTCCTTGTTTGTAATGTAAATGATTGAATACATTTTGTTAGTATGTTTTTATTCCTATGTTTTGCTATTAAAAATTTTTATAACATTTCCAAGACAAAAAATTCCAAGTTTATGCTTTGAAGAATTTATGTAATTAAAATTTCACTAAACTAATCTTTTTTAGTTTAGGAGTTATTTGGGTTTTGACACTGGAGTTGCGCCAAATAAGCATCAGAAATGGAAGATGCTTAAAATTGCTACACTACTTGTATTGGTTGGGGGTTTGGGTTTGGGGGTCCTTTGTTTTATTTTTATTTTTATTTTCAAATTTAAAAGCCTTAAATGTACTGTAAGCCTCAGATTGTTGTGCAACTGGATTGCGGTTGATTGCCAGTTTGTGTACTGTTGCTTGGATGCAGCACAGTGGTTGGTAATGGAATAAAGGATGCATGGATCAGAATGTATAGGCTTGAGCAGTTTTTTCCTTTATCTTTCCATCAAAGAAAATGGTAAGGAAACATTTTGTCTTAACCAAGCACAGTGGCTGTGCACACCTGTAATCCCAGCAGATTGAGAGGCGAATCCGGAGACGGGAGGATGGAGAGTTCAAAGCCAGCCTCAGCAAAAGCAAGGTGCTAAGCAACTCAATGAGACCCTGTCTCTAAATGAAAATATAAAATAGGACTGGGGTGTGGTTCAGTGATCAAGTGCCCTTGAGTTCAATTCTTGATACCCAAAAAAAAAAAAAAAAAACCAAAAAACACATTTTGTTTTAATTGTTGGATTACATTACTGTCTTTCTCAAGGTATATGCTTTTCCTCTATAAAAGATCTTAGATACCCAGCCATAGTGGCACCTGCCCTGTAATTCCAGCAACTCCAAGCTGAGACAGGAGGATCTTGAGTTCAAAGCCAGCCTCAGAAACTTACCAAGTTCCCATCTTAAAAAAAAAAAAAATGTGGAAGGAAGGGTGCTGGGGATGTGGCTTAGTGATAAAATGCCTCTGGGTTCAATCCCTACTACTGAAAATAATAATAAAAAGATCTTATAACACCAAGACCTTGTCCTGGAGCTATGGAATGGCAGCTCAGGTGGGCTGGAGTACAGAGAGCAAGCACAGGCTGCAGCCTTTTCCAAACCCTAATTAGCATAAATTTGGACCAATATTGGTCACCCAAGAGTCATATGAACCCCTAGACTAGCATATTCCAGCAACAACTCTTCTTGGATCCCCTATTGACCTGTTGAAGTTGTGTTTCTATTCACATTTGAATAAATTGTTCTTTCACTCATCTTGGTCTGTGGATTTTATTCTTCAAATTTGGGAGGCAAGAATGCAGAAAGAAGAAATCAGCAGTGGGCTACTGGGGTCTGCTGCAATACTAGAGGGCATAGGCCACCATTAAGAGCTGCAGCACATTTCTTGCTTTAGAAGTCTGCAGCTTATGCAAGACCTCACTCTCCAGCGGAAGCAAGAGACTCCAGTTTCACTTAGACATTTTTTGGAAGCAACCAAGATTAGAAAACAGGTAAAGTGCAGATGATACCTAAGTAGAATATGCAGTGGATTTGAACTACAAAACAGGAAGATAATTTTACTGCAATCAGCTAGGTGGGAGCAAAGTGCTGGTTTCTTTGGGAAGTCTAAGGCCAATTCCATAGGGTCTTTTCAGCCCTGTAACCACCTGACCAGGAAAAGAACAACTGGGGGATGCTAGTTTCAACACGCAGAACACCCTTAGTATGCATTCAGAGGACATGGTAGTGGATGCAGTGGTGCACACCCATAATTCCAGCTACTGTGAAGGCTGAGGCATTAGGACCACGAGTTCAAGGCCAGCCTGAGCAACTCAGTGAGACCCTGTCTCAAAAAAGTAATAAGGTCTAGGGATGTAGCTCAGTGGTAAAGCATGCCTAGGTTCAATCCCCAACACCAAAAAAGGAAATAGTGTAGAGAAGAAGGTGGGAGGATAGGAGTGTGCATACCTGCACATGGAGGCAGCTTTCGGGGCTTAAATCAGTACCTGTGATGGGGAGCCTTAGAAGGATGGGAGTGGCTTCCTGGAGAGGGAATCTACAAAGCTCCAGAGGTGATACGTGTCCCAGAAGTCTGAGACTAATGGATAGGAAAGAAGCACCTTTGGAGCTAGAGAGCAGTAACCCAGGATTACAAAGCCCTGATTCTCATCCTATTTGTAAGTTAATGTCTTGAATCTTCTGTAACCATTTTCCCTTTTTTTCCTCTCTTCCAATTTTGTCTGCCAAATTTCAGAAATGATAATGAGAAACTATATAGTTGACAATGAAAAAAATGGTGGCAGACTTTTTACTTCATTGCATGGTTTACATCCACTTGAAGCAGCTCGTGCTTTCCCAGAACTGAGGGACACAGGGATGGCATTCCTCCGAGGAGACCTGTGTGGTAACTAGGAACCCAGGAAGAGAGCCTTAGGGGACTCTAAAGAGGCAGGCTCCCTGAGCAGCAGGCTCCTTCCAGAACTGCGTTCCATCTGGACCTGGAATGGATTCAAACTTGGTTTTTAGTCAGTGAGGAAGTTTCTTCACTCTTGGTGTCTTAGAATTTCTTTCTGTTTATTCAAGGAGAAGACACTGGCTGCAGGAAATCCTTTTTGAGTACAGAGAAGGTGTGTTATTTCTAATATGAATTCATGTTCTTCACTTGTGAAAAATCCTTTCATAAATACTTTTAAAGGACCTAGAAATAATGTTTAGAGCAGGATATTGTCTTCTATTATCTTCATTCTGCTGATTATTACTTGATGAGCCCTGAAATTAAGCAAATAATACAAATATGGATGAGTCATTATCACAGAAAAATCTCAAATCCAGGCTCGTAGTGTGTAGTTCAGTGGTAGAGCATTTGCCTAGCGTGTACAGTGCCTTAGGTTCAATGGCCGGCACCACAAAAAAAAAATTTCAAATCCTAATTTAAATCATTGTTCCATTTGTATCCATTGGAAACTGAAGGATAAATGATTGTGTCTCCAAGTAAGAAAAGTGCCTCGTGTCAGAAAAAAAAGGAAGTGTTCTTGTGGGTTTATTTGTTTTGCAGTATAAGAGATTGAACCCAGGGGTGCTCTTAACACTCAACTAGACCCCTAGACCTTTTATTTTTTGAGACAGAGCCTCACTAAGTTGCTGATGCTGGCCTTGAACCTTCAATCTTCCTGCCTCAGCTTTCAGAGTTGCTGCGATTACAGGTGTGCACCACTGCACCCACCTGAATAGTTAACAAAATTAACCAAGAACTTAGATCGATGGTAAGCATACACAGGTGTTCCCTCTATAGACAAGGATTGTTACCACCAGCTTTAATTATAAAGCCAGAAATTCTGGCCATTTTTTAAGACAGAGAAGGGCATATCTCATTTAAAACAAAACAAAACAAAAAACCCAAGAAAAGCAATTGAACAATGATTTAGAATTTCTAAAGATTGATATAAAATGATTGGTAACAAAATAAATGTACAAAAATCAATCACCACCCAATTTATGGGTAGTAAGTAGTTAGGAAATATCATGGATCCAAGGTCCCATTCACAACAGTAATATGTAAAACATACTCGGTGATGAACCAAGAAGGCCTCGTAACATCTGTCTGCTCAGCAATGGACTTGGGATGTGGACCAATCCTCCCAGTGAAAACAACACTACTGAATAAAATAGAAAAATCTTAAAAACAGATGCATGGCCTGGCAAGAAAATAAGAACCATGCAGGTCAATGGAAAGTCCCAATGAGGAAGGGGAGTAATGAAGCCAGGTTTCTCTCCAGGGGAATGTTCTGGATCAGGAGACCCTGGCCACTGGTTTCCCAGTCTAGTGTAGCTCAGAGGACAAGAAACAAAACTTAGGGAGTCTAACTGGAAACTGCACTTTTTATAGGAAAAATTGATATGATCATCTCGATGCACAGAGAGGAACATTTGATGGAATTCAGTGTCCCATTCAAGACTAAAAACAAAAAACTTATCAAACTAAAAGTGGAAGGAAACATGCTATAGACAGATTATCTCAAAGCAAATTAGAAAATAATAAGTATTGTACTATGGGTAGAACATTGGGAAAAATTTTTCACCTTTAGATTAGAAATTAGCAGTAATATTACACTCACTCCGTACATAATTACATAAAAGATTCTGGCAAGAGTACTAGGGTCAAAAAAATAAAGCATAACACATGGAAAAGGAGTGACAATTATGTTCTAGAACCAAATTGTGATGGTTGCACAAACACACTGAACTTATCAAAAATCATTAAATGTACATTTAAAATGGATAGATTACATGATATGTAATTTATACTGTGATAAAAATCTTAAAAGATATGGAAAAAAATGCAACTGTTATCCTCTGGTTATGATTGTCTATGCAGAAAACCTGAAATTACCTACAAGTAAGTAGATTAAATGAATGTTTAGCAAGGTTACTAGACATAAAATCAAGGCATAAAAATCAGCCTTACAGGTGGTGCATGCCTGTAATCCCAGCAACTTAGGAGCCTGAGTTAGGAGGATCACAAGCTCAAGGCCAGCCTCAGCAACTTAGTAAGACCCTGTCTCAAAATAAAACATTTAAAAATATTTTTAAATCAGAAAAAAATGAAAAATAAAAAAATAAAACGAAAAAATATTAAATAACCATAAAAAAAGAGAAGTATCATTTACAATACCCCCAAAACCCTTCTGGGTTTTTTTTCCCCAGAACATGTCTTGCACATGATGTGTTAGATTATTCTTGTATACTTAATGTATTTATTTTCCACATCTGACCCAGAGCTCACCTAGCTATAGAGGTGCTGTGGCAGAGAGCCAGGCAAGCAGTCATGGGGCAAGGAGGCCTGGCCTGGACTTGGCTCTGCTTCCTTTTCAGCCAAGGACCTGTGACCCTTGCTTGGGCCTCAGAATCCTCAAGTGTGAAGTAAGGGGTCCATTTCATCTGCAGTTCTTTTTGTGTGGTGTAATATGTGTAAAACATAAAAGCTGCCTTTACAACTTCCTTTAGGTAGACAGTCCAGTGACAGCAAGTACATTCATGTTGCTGAGCAAACATCACCAACCATCCATCTCCAGAATCTTTTCATCATCCCAAACTGAAACTATATCCATTAAACAATAACTCTCCATTCACCTCTCAACCTAGCCCTTGGCAACCACCTTTCTCCTTTCCACATCTGTGAATTTGACCACTCTAGGGACCTCATGTAAGTGCAGTCCTACAGTATTTGTGCTTTTGTGACTGGTTTCTTTCACTTAGGATATTGTCCTCAAGATTCATTCATGAAGCATGTGACAGTATTCTGTTCCACTTTAAGGCTGAATGATTTTCCATTGTATACATAGACCACATTTTCTTTATCCATTAATCCACTGATGCACATTTGAGTTGTTTCCACCTTTTGGCTATTATGATGCTGTGCACTTGTGTGTACAAGTATTTGAGTCCTTGCTTTCAGTTCTTTTGTGTATATACCTTGAAGTGCAATTGCTGGATGTTTGAGGAGCTCCATATTCCATCTGCAATTCTTTGCTTGTTTGTTTTTGGTACTGGGGATTGAATTCAGTAGCTACCACTGAGCTTCATCCCCGGTCCTTTTTATTTTTCTTTTTGAGACAGGATCACAAGTGCCCCCAGGTTGGCCTTGAACTCAGATCCTTCTGTCTCAGCCTCCCAAGTAGCTGGAATTACAGGGGTATGTCACTCTGCTGGCCTTGATCTGCAATTCCTTTTTTTTTTTTTTTTTTTTTTTTTGCGGTGCTGGGGATTGAACCCAGGGCTTTGTGCTTGTGAGGCAGGCACTCTACTAACTGAGCTATATCCCCAGCCTGATCTGCAATTCTTAATAGGAGTTTTGGGGTCTATGACCACTTTGAAACTGTATGCTTTATTTTGGGTGTCTGCACCAATGGGTATTTTTCTAGGAAGAAGATCCATTGTTTCAGCAGAAGGTATCATTATTCTGAAAAATTAAGAACACAGCTAAAGGGTATTTGCAGACTCTTTCAAAACCAATATGTTCAGATTCAGAGAACTGAGTGCAGGCTATGCAGAGGAAAAGGAGCCTGGGTTCACCTGGCAACTCAGTCCAGGGAGAGAGAGAGCCTTGCCAGGACTCTGTGAATGAGGGGGAGGTGCCTGGATATACCAGGGTTGAAAGCAAAAACATTTACAGGCCCAGAAGGGACAAGGAGGGGGTCCAGGATGCAGAAGCAGTAAATTTGACAGGTAGTTCTTGTGCCATAGTAACCATGTGTGTGACCTTGGGGGAATCTTTTAACTGCTCTTGGCTTGTTCCTTGTCTCTAAAATGGTAACAATCAAGAAAGTTATCAGATGAAATTCTGTAGATAGAAATGCCTTGCAAGAGATGATGGGGACTTTGACCCACTAATTAAATCAATGGTCAAAATCTGGCTGGGTTTAGAACAAAACAGAAAACATTTAAGAAACTCCAGAGTTACATTGTTACTTAATCATTACTCTGCTGGTAAATGGTTTACCATTAGATGGGTCTTGGCTTGTTCCTAGCTGGCCCTGTCTGGCTCTATCTGGGTGTGGGTGTGGGCCCAAGGCATCCAAGACTCAGAGATGTTTTCTCCTTCCAAGATTCCCTCAGGCTTCCCTTCTCTAGTCTTCCAGGTGGCCCTTGATGGGCCTGTGTGGCCTATGCTGTTCCTGAGCCCACCCAGCACTTCCCAAGATGGGACCTGGCATGGAGCCAGGGTCTTTGGAATAAGAGAACCAGGTGAGTAGAAAGAAGCCACTGCTGATCTCAGCAACAGCTGAAAGAGCCATCTCAGAAGAGAGCAACAGATTCTAGTGAAGTGAAAGTTACCTTTGAGGACTCAGAACTTACATGAAAGATATTCTTCAAATTTTTTAAAATTTTAACTTTCAATATTTTATCCAAACCAGTGGATTAAAAAAAACTCATAGTTGATGTTTAACTGGGGAAAATGAACCCCTCTAGTTCCACTACTATACTTAAGAAACAGAGTATTACCAAGACCTTAGAAACCTACCTTCTGCTCTATTTTCCCCCAATCATATTCTTTCCTTCCTAACACGGGAGTAAACAGTATCCTGAACTTCCTCTTAGTAATTCTCTTACTTTTCTTTATAGTAAGTGTTAGGGCAGTGCAAGGCGACTGGATGGGGGTAGGGCATCAAGCAACCTGCACTAGCGGAGGAACAGTGTACCCTTGGAGCAAATGAAGGAGCCATTCCCGGCGTTCAGGGTGACTGAAGGGGGGGGGGGGCAGGGCATCAAGCAGCCTGCGCATGAGCAGAGAAAGTGTAACCTGCGCATGCCCGAAGAAGTAACCAGGCGCTGACAAACAACTCCAGCCAATCCCAGGAGGACACGGACTTCTCCAACTTCCCCTCCCCCACCCTGGGTTAGAAAAACCCAGCTGCATAGAGGCCACGTGCGACTTCTCTGGTCCAGCACGCTGCTCTGTACCAGGGAGCCTCGCCCAAGGAGCGTCCCCCAATAAAGTTTCTTTTTGATTTACATCTGGCCTGTCAGTTCTCGTCAGATCAGCTTACCCCAGCCTGATCTTACAGTAAGAGTGTGTGGGATCCCGCGCGCGCGCGCGCGTGTGTGTGTGTGTGTGTGTGTTATATGTATATATTTGTATATATGTGCATATAATCTGTTCTTTAAGATTTTCAATAATCATACTGATGTATTTCTTTACTTGCTTTATCTTTTTATTCAACAGTATAGCATTTAGGCTAATCCATTATATGTTAGGTGTTCCATCACTATAACAAAATACCTGAGATACTTTTTGTCAGCTTTCTGTTACTGTGACTAAATACATGAGAAAATTGACTTAAAAGGAGGAAAGGTTTATTTTGGCTCATGGTTTCAGGGGTTTCATTTCATGGTCACTTGGCCTCATTTCCTTTGGGCCTGGGGCAAGGATATACACTATGGTGGTAATGTGTGGTAGAGGAGGCTGCTCACCTTATGCTGTCCAGGAAGCAAAGAGAGAAAGTGGAAAGAGATTGGGTGGGGTCTCAGTACCTTCTCCAAGGGCACACCCACAATCAGCTGACTTCCAAGTACTAGTCCCCACCTCTTTTAGGTTCTACCACTTCCCAACAGGATCACACTGAGGACCAAGCCCTTAATACATGGGCCTTTGGGGAACATTCTCAATCCGCTAAAGCATATAATCAACTTAAAAGAAAAGGTTTACCTGGCTCACAGCCTTGGAATTTTCAGTCTACGTCAGTTGCCCCTTTGCTTCTGGGCCTGTGGCAAGGCAGCACATTCTGGCAGGAACATGTGGCAGGGCAATCTGCTCCCCTCATGGTGGCCAGGAAGCAAAGAGAGAGGAAGAAGAAGAAACTGGAGTCCCACAATCCTCTTCAAGGTCACCCCCCTGATGACCTAACCTCCTATTAGGCCCCACCTCCTACAAGTTTCCACCAATTAATAGCACCAAGTTGGGGACCAAGTTTTTAACACACGGTCCTTTGGGGGACTTTCCAGATGCAAACTGTAGACTATTTCAATCCACAAGCTGTAGTTTATAGTTTATTGTATTTATTTCTGTGTAGTATTGTATGAATATGCACCAGTTTATTTAGTTTACTGCTGGTGGGCATTTTGATTGTTTTGATTGTTTTTGCTATTAAAGATGGTTTTGTATATCTCACATTGTGAGGGATTTCTGGTTGATGGTTCTTTTTTTTTTTTTTTTGGAACCAGGGATTGAACTCAGGGACACTTGGTCACTGAGTCACATCCTCAGCCCTATTTTGTATTTTATTTAGACACAGGGTCTCACTGAGTTGCTTAGGGCCTTGCTAAGTTGCTGAGGCTGGCTTTGAACTTGTGGTTCTCCTGCCTCAGCCTCCCAAGTGCTAGGATTACAGGCATGTGCCACCCTTTTTCTTTTGAGTCAGGGTCTTGCTGAGGCTGGCTTCAAACTCACCATACTCCTGCCTTAGCTTCCTGTGCTACTGGGATTACAGGCATGTAGTACCACACCTGGCAAGATTCTGCATTTCTAGGAAGCTCCTAGTGATGCTGATCCATGGCCCCATTTGGAGAAGTGCTAAGTAGTGGGGGATCTGCCTTCAACTTCAATAGGTAGTATGAAGTCAACTTCCAAGTGTCAGCAGCACCCATTTAATCTCCCACAACAGTGAATGGGAGATCTAGTTTTTCACACCTGACATTCTCAGGCTTTGTACATTTTTGCCTAAAAGAGCGGACATAAAATGTTATGTTCTGATCATTCGTGAGAATAAGCAACTTTTCAAAAATGTAGGGGGTTATTTGTAAGTTCTATACTGTGAGACGTTTGCACATGACCTTTCTATTTATCTGATAGGTTTCTGTATGTTTTTCTTTTTCCTTTCAGATTACTTATGTAATCTGAATATTATGTATTACTTATGTAATCTGAATACTAATCCTTTAGTTTATTTGTATTTCGTTTACATGCTATAATTATATTCATTCAATTTCTCCCTTGAATAAAATTCTTTTCCTAAGGCCTGTACCTCAGCAATATCCTAGGTGACAGCCTGTTCCCTGATTAAGATGGAACTTGATGGCTGGAGATATGACTCAGCGGTAGAGTGCATTTCCTAACATGCACAAATTCTTCTTCTTTGCTTTGTTTTCTTTTTTTTTTTTTTCCCCCAGTGCTAGGAATTGAATTTGGAGATCCTACATGCCAGGGAAGCACTCTATTGCTGAGCCACATTCCCAGCTCCTATCTGTTTTCTGTTAGAATATAAATTCCAAGAGGATAAAAGCTTTGTTCAATGATTCGTCCCCAGAACCAAACAGTACTTAAAAGTCATAAATATGTGTGGAATGAATGAGTGAATAAAGGAATGCATTCTGTATGTCACTCATCTTGATAATGGGACCTGATTAAAAGAAGGGTCATTTATTTAATTAATTAATTAATTTATTTATGTATTTATTTATCCCCTTTTTTTGACACAAATGAACTTACTTTATTAGTTCACCAGAATATTGCAGCTTAGCACTTATTCATCAGGTACTAGACAATCCTATTGCCATGGAAAAGCCTTAACAGGGAGGGAAATGCTCCGTCATCAAGACTGTGACCCAATTTAACCTGTATTCAGTACATATTATTACAAAGCTACCAAGCCCCATGGTTGTGAAATTTTCAAAGATGAACAAAGCTTCTACCTGACCCTTACTTTTTTATATGGTCCTATGCTTTTATTTTTCCCAATATTGGAGCAATTTCCTCAAATTACCCACCTGGCCAGTTTACACTTGGCACAAGAAGCCCTTCAGATGCTAGCTATGGGCTTCTTATAATCTCAGGTTCAGTCTCTGAGATCCTGATCTTATGAAATTTGAATCCTTAAGCTCATCCTTTTCTTGCCCCACTTGGCACAAGGATGGTAGGAACAACCACCAATCTCACCTTGCTCATTATTAGTTTTTTGGGTTTTTTTTTGTTTTTTTGAAAAATTTTTTAAATTTTTGAATTTTTATAGACTTCATTTTGGTTTATTGTTCACAAATGGGGTACGAATTTTCATTTCTATGGTTGTGCATGATGTACATTCATCCATTCATGTAATCATATATGTAAATAGGGTAATGATGTCTGTCTCATTCCACCATTTTTCATGCCCCTTCCCCCTCTCATTTCCCTCTTCATAATCTAAAGTTCCTCCATTTTTCTCTCACCCTCCACCCCCACAACCCAATTATATATCATCATCCACTTATCAGGGAAAACATTTGGCCTTTGTTTTTTTGGGGATTGGCTTATTTCACTTAGCATGATAATCTCCAATTCCATCCATTTATCTGCAAATGCCATAATATTCTTCTTTATGGCTGAGTAGTATTCCATTATGTATATATACCACAGCTTCTTTATCCATTTATCTGTTGAAAGGCATCTAGGTTGGTTCCACTGTCTAGCTATTGTGAATTGAGCTGCTATAATCATTGACGTGTCTGTGTTACTGAAGTATGCTAATTGTAAGTCCTCTGGGTATAAACCAAGGAGTGGGATAACTGGGTCCATCAAAAGGTGGGTCTATTCCAAGTTTTCTGAGGAATTTCCACACTGCTTTCCAGAGTGACTGTACCAATTTTCAATTCTACCAGCAATGTAAAAGTGTTCCTTTTCCCCCACATCCGTGCCAACATCTATAATTGTTTATGTTCTTGATAACAGCCATTCTAATGGGAGTAAGATGAAATCTTAGAGTTGTTTTAATTTGCATTTCTCTAATTACTACAGCTGTTGAACACTTTTTCATATATTTATTGATCACCTGTACATCTTCTTCTGTAAAGTGTCTGTCCAGATCCTTGGCCCGTTTATTGATTGGGTTCTTTGTATTTTTGGTGTAAAGTTTTGTAAGTTCTTTGTAAATTTTGGAGATTAGTGCTCTATCTGAAGTGTGTGTGGAAAAGATTTTCTCTCACTCTGTTGGCTCTCTTTTCGAAATATTGATTGTATCCCTTGCCTTGAAAAAGCTTTTTAGTTTGAGTCCATCCCATTTATTGATTCTTGCTTTGATTTCTTGTGCTTTGGAAGTCTTGTTAAGGAAGTCTGGTCCTAAGCCAACATGGTGACGATTTGGGCCTATTTTGTCTTCTATTTGGTGCAGGGTCTCTGGTCTAATTCCTAAGTCCTTGATTCATTTTGAGTTGAGTTTTGTGCAGGGTGGCTTATAATGGCTTATAATGACCAGAAAATCTCATGTGCCGACTTAGGACCTGCCACAAGCATAGAATCGCCAATCTGGGAAATTCCTTGGGAAATCCCAGGTCTGCAACTCTCCAATGTGAGATGGGCCACATTGGTTTAATTTCATTTTACTACATATGGATTTCCAGTTTTCCCAGTACCATTTGTTTCTCCATTGTATGTTTTTGGCTCCTTTGTCTAGTATGAGGTAACTGTATTTTTGTGGGTCTGTCTCTGTGTCATCTATTCTGTACCATTGGTCTGCCTGTCTATTTTGGTGCCAGTACCATGCTGTTTTTGTTACTATTGTTCTGTAGTATAGTTTAAAATCTGGTATTGTGATACCTCCTGCTTCACTCTTTCTGTTCAGGATTGTTTTGGCTATTCGAGGTCTCTCATTCTTCCAGATGAAGTTCATGATTGCCTTCTCTATGAGGAATGTTATTTGAATTTTAATTGGAATTGCATTGAATCTGTATAGCACTTTTGGTATTATGACCATTTTGACAATATTAATTCTGCCTATCCAAGAACATGGGAGATCTTTCCATCTTCTAAGGTCTTCTTCAATTTCTTTCTTTAGTTTTCTGTAGTTTTCATTGTAGAGGTCTTTCACCTCTTAGATTGATTCCCAAATATTTTATTTTTTTTTTAGGCTATTGTGAATGGAGTTTTTTTTTACTTTTTATTTTGAGACAGGATCACTCTAAGTGTCTCCTTGTTGGCCTTGAACTTGTGATCCTCCTATCTGAGCCTCCCCAAGTATCTGGAATTATAGGGGTGTACCACCATGCTGGTCTAGATCAGAAATTCTTAATACAAGTCATGGGATCTATGACCACTTTGAAATTACATGTCATATTCTGAGTGTCTGCACCTATGGACATTTTTCTGGGAAGAAGACCCACTTTTCAGCAAAAGGTATCATTCTGATGGGGCCAAAGTGCTTTGGCATGTGTCTGTGGAGTCCTTCACTGGAATTTCAGCTCTGCCAGCTCCCGGCTGTGTGTCACAGGGATGCTGGTTAACTTGTCTAGACTTCACTTTATTTTTTTCACCTGTCAAATAAGGATGAATTGGTACTTACCTCAGAAAATTAATGTGAAGATTCTATGAGACTAGAACACACTGAACTCTGAGCACTAGCTATTATCACCTGGAGAAATGGAACATTTTATTCTTTAACAAAAAGGATTTTACTCAGTAACACGTGAGTAAGAAGCCTTTTGGAAATGTATGCGGAAATGGTGTCATTCACTCAATATGTACTGAGTCTATACATTCCAGGCCTTAAATCATGTACATCCATGGCTTTTGTGTTCATATGAGTTTCCCCTGGGTTTTATTTTTATTTTTTATGAAGAATTTTCTTTGTAAAACATATTTTACCTTCAGAACCATAGAAAGCCTTTCATTTCTCTTCTACACATTGACAATGAGTGGCCCCTCCTCAGAAGGCAGTAACTGTCAGTTTGTCTTCTGAAGAGACAAAACACCCCGCATTCCCACCCAGCAAAATGGTGTATCTTAGAAAAAACAGTGACCTGATATCTCCCAGGACTTACAGCCTTTTCCTTTACTATGTGAAGGGAAGTCTCTGAAGTCAGGTGCACTCTCCCCAAACCACCAGTTGTTTTGTAAACTTGGATACCTCCTATATTTTCAAACTACCACAGCTTATTGCTGTGGCTTATAATGACCAGAAAAATCTCATGTGCCCACTTAGGACCTGCCACAAGCATAGAATTGCCAATTTGGGAAATTCCTTGGGAAATCCCAGGTCTGCAACTCTCCAATCTGAGATGGGCCACAAATTCTGAGGGGGGAGGTGGGAAAAGGAAGAGGAGAGAAAGAAAATTACAGCAATATGTCCTGAAATTCTTATGTTCTAACCACTCTGTTGATGGAGTAAATGTTATGCTTTGCCTATATATTTATCATTGTTTTGAAATGTATATAGATAGAGCTATGATTAATAAGCCATTCTGCATATTGATTTAGACCATTCTTGGACTTACTGGTATTTAACTGTGTGAAATATTTTCTTGATCAACAAATAATTGAGTAGAAATTCTATTCACTATCCTAGACTAGTGTTTCTCAGAGTGTGTGGTTCCTGGCCTATAGTATCAACATCAACTGGGAATGTGTTAGAAACACAGATTCTTTGTGCCATTCCAGATCTATTGAATCAGAAACTGGTGATGGAACCCAATAATTAGTTTTATTCCCTCCCAGTGATTCCATATGATTCATGTTAAAAGCTAAGACTCACTGAGCTAGGTTAAAAAAAGAATAAAGGGAAAAGGGATCCTTGGCCAGCACACTGGTGCACACCTGTAATCCCAGAGACTTGGGAGGCTGAAGCAGGAGGATGGCAAGTTTCAGGCCAGCATGGTAAATTTAATAAGGGCCTGACTCAAAATAAAAATAAAAATAAAAATAAAAAGGGCTGGGAATGTAGCGCAGTGGTGGAGCACCCCTGGTTTCAATCCCTAGTACCACACACACACACACACACACACACACACACAGCCAGGGTGAGAGGAATCCTACTGAACATTAGTAGTTCTAGAAATAGTCTCTAACAATAGTTCCTAAGAATGAAAACACATATTGCCTTTGGTCATTGTAACAAGTAACCAGAAGAGCTGATTTTTAAAGTCGCCCAGTCTTTCAAGTGACAATTTCTCTCTGTGGGCTTCCAAAGGCCTGTCAATCAGTAAAGCCTCCCTCCAGGGACCATGCTTCCTAAAGGTCTTTTTACCTCAAAAACCAACAACTGAGACCCACACTTTCCAAAAGCTTAATTTGCTGTGTTCAACCCTCCTGCTGCTCAGCTCCAGAAGTGCAGTTAGTGGGCCCCTCTTTCAAGTTCCCATGCAAAAAGTTGAGCTGAGTGGAGACGACACACCTCTAATACCTACAGGGTATACAGGTGTGATAAAAGCAAGAGGTGAGCCAGGTGTGAGATGATGCTGACCTGCAAAGGCTCTGTCATACACTCACCATGTGCAGGTCTGTCTGCTGCCCTGTGTGGTCCACAGGGTAGCTTGCAATGACAGTCCAGCCCTTCATCTGTACACATCCCATTCAGTTTAGGCCATCCAAGGGAAGGGAAAATACCTAAGAGCAGAGACCAATATACAGACAATTCAGGTACAGCTCATTCCCTTGGTAGCATACTTTCTGTGCTTTGGAAGGAAGGCACAGGGGGCTGGGGTGCAGCTCAGTGATGAAATGTGTACCTAGCATGCTCAAGGCCCTGGGTTCCATCCCAAGCACCAGAAAAAAAATCATGGCATCATAAAATGAAACAAAGATGCTTCTAGGTCATCTTTCAGTGAAGTCATGAGGTATGTGCATTCTATCAAAGGTTATTAGTAGATCTGCTTCTTGATTGTCCAGGAAGGATATGGAACATCTCAATGGCATTTACCTATATTTTATTTTCCATGCTAGGAGTTTCTCTTTGGGAATGTTGTATGAATCATAGTGGAGAAATGTTGTTTATTTATGTGTCTCTCCAGCATCTACTAAGGCCATCAGTGTGTCACTCTGCAGACAAAGAAATGTGTGAGCTGGGTGTCTGTGTTGCAAAGCTCACAGCTGGAGGTGGGGAAGGTGGAAACCACATGCAGGCACATGTGCACGCACTGCTGTGATTCAATAAGAAAACTCTGTACAAGCTTCCATAAGAACTCGGGAGGTGGGGGTCAGAAAGATCCCCCAGGGACAGTGACATTTGAGGTGAGTCTCAAAGGCTGGCTCCATGTTTACCAGGTGGAAAGAGATAAGGAACTCTTTTCTGAAATGCAAAAATGGGCTGCCAACAAAACACACTCTGGCTCTCAACAACATTATGGAAATAAAAATGAATTAGTTGATATTTGGAAGGAAACTCAAAATATCCAAATGTCCAGGATACATCCTGTTTAGAGTATACTTTCTACAAATGGCCATTGGTACAACTGATGCTGTAGTCCAGAAATTGAAATCTCTTGTCAACCAAAAAAT
>JAJEJO010005818.1:425047-453684 GCA_020662805.1 Glaucomys volans | reverse complement strand
AGTGAGACCCTGTCTCTAATTAAAATACAAAATAGGGCTGGGGATTGGTCTCAGAGACGCTGGGCCTCTGGGTTAAAACCCCCTGGTAAAAAAAAAAAAAAAGAAAAAAAAAATACTTTTGGAGGGCCTACTATTCCAGGCACTGGAAATATATCTGCTAATGAATGATGTATTTTGGCTGGGCATGGTGGTGCACATCTGTAATCCCAGCAATTTGGGATGCTGAGACAGAAGGGTTGCAAGATCGGAGTCAGCCTGGGCACTTAGTGAGATCTTTTCTCAAAAAAAAACCCAAAAACCACCTTTTTTTTTTTTTTTTTTTTAAAGGGCTGGGCATGTAGCTCAGTGGTAGAGCAACCCTGGGCTCAATCCCCAGTACCACAGAAAGAAAAAAAAAAATGACTATATTTGGATCCACTGGCACTTATATTCCAGTGGTATCTGGTTGATAGGCAATAAACAAAGAAATAAAGGGAAAATAAATCATGGTAAGGAAATGAAAGGTGGAGTGACAGGACAAGACTCTATAAGGAAGACAGGAAAGAACTTTTCCAGGGAGTGAGTTTTGAGCAGATGCCTGAATGAATTGAGAGGTGGTCATGTAGGTGTCTGGGGGGTTGAGAGGGCATCCCAGGCAGAGAAGAAATGAGTTCAAAGGACCTTGGGCTGGAATGCACTTGTGCTAAAGAAACAGCAAGAGGCAAATAAGTGAGTGAGTGACCAGGGTGGCTAATGATGGAGGTGTGAGCTGCAGAGAGTGGCCCCATTCACAGGTCATGTAATGCCTCTGCATTTTTATCTGATTGAAAAATAATTTCTCAGGTTTTGAGTAGAGGAGGATCTGACATCTGTTTTGGAAGGAAAACTCTGCCCGTAATTTCTTTTTAATGCTTCTTTGACATGCCAAGAGACTGTCTAATATTAGGGTCATCCAGACCCCTCCTACAGCAATTCCTTGGTTGCATCTATTAAGCTCACAAATATTTGTGGTGATCTACACGTGACATATTCTCTTCCATGTAGGAAGCTTCCAAAGGAAGAACTATAAATGTTGAATGAAAGCATTTTAACTGTGTTGGCAATAAAATCCAAGAAATTAAGATTCCAATGAAATATGGCATGTTTTCTATCAAATTGACAAAGCATTTAAAAATAAACAAGAAAAAGAATACCAAGTGTTAGAGGGGATCCAGGAACTGGATCTTCTAGGATGTTGATTGCTGGAGCAGAGACTGATCCAAGTGTTCTGGAGGGTACTTTGGCCTAAGGTAAGTGCACACTGAAATTATGCCAGAGAAATGACAAGAGAAGCATTAAAAATGTAGCCCTTATCTAGAATACTGAAACCAAAAATGGGGATTGATTACATAAATTATGCCCATATTAGGAGATAGCATACCACTTTAAAATAATGTTGAAAGAGATCTAAGAGTTGCAGAAGTGTTTATGATGTATTACTAAGTGAAAAAAAGTACATATGATATTTTTTTTAAATTATTTAAATTTCCAACTATGTAATAAATTCACTTCGTTTAAAAAGAAAAAAGTAAAAAAAAAAAGTGTGAAGGAAAACTTGGCCTCCCATTCTTGTCTTCGATCTTCCTAATACTTTACCAGAGCCATTGAACACCAGAGGGGCCATAGGAACCATATTTTCAGCTTCTTTTGTGTCATTCTAGATAATTTCTTATATATCCACATATAAGTGCAAATATACATTTTTCCTTCCCCCCATTGCATAAATGGGAGTATTTAATTTTTTATTTTAGTAGAAGTCCTTTACCAAAATGATTATGAGCTGAGGATGTAGCTCAGTGGTAGAGATTTTGCCCAGCATGCACAAGACCCTGGGTTGAGTCCTCAGTACTGAAAAACAAAACAAAAAAAGGCCGGGCATGGTGGTGCAGGCCGTAATCCCAGCGACTTGGAAGGCTGAGGCAGGAGGATCACAAGTTCAAAGTCAGCCTCAGCAATTTAGCGAGGTCCTAAGCAACTCAGTGAGACCCTGTCTCTAAATAAAATGCAAAATAGGGCTGGGGATGTGGCCAAGTGCCCCTGAGTTCAATTCCCGGTTCAAAAAAACCCCCAAACTTTATAAACTTTATTCCTTTCTTTTCCCCTTTGAGATGGGGGTCTCATTTAGTTACTGAGACTGATCCCACATTTGAGATCCTCCTTTCTCAGTCTTCTGAGTTGCTTTGATTATAAGCATGTGCCACTGAACCTTAAGCTATTATTCCTTTACAAAAAAAAAAAAAACAAAACAAACCAGCTGCAAAGCATCGTTTGGATGTAACTTAATGTATTTAAATAGCCTTATGATTAGGCATTTGTCTATTTCTTTCTTTCTTTTTTTTTTTTAACTGTTACAAATAGAACTGCTGCCTGTCTCAGTCACATCTGTAATCCCAGTGGCTCAGGATGCCGAGGTAGGAGGATCACAAGTTCAAAGCCAGTTTGAGCATTAAGCCATCTGTCTCTAAATAAAATATAAAAAGGGTTGGGATGTGGCTCAGTGGTTGAGTGCCCTGGGCTCAATCCCCAGTACCAAAACAAAAAAGCAAACACCCAAACAATCAAAAAACAACAAAACCAAAACCAAATAGAGTTGCTAGGTATTAATCATTTTACACCATAAAATTTGTAGAATGGATTTCCAAAAGTGGAGTTTCTGAGTCAAATGTTATGCATATTTTCATAAATCTTGTCTTATTGCCCTTACATCTTGTACCAATTCAAGCTCCCATACATTGATGATGTATGTTAAGAGTCTGCTCTCACCCTGTGTCCTCCAGCAAAGGTGATTTCAAAGTTTTGGATTTTTGCCAATCCAATTGTTATTGCAGTGTAGTATTAGTTTGCATTTCTTTGTTTATGGCCAAAGTTGAACATCATTTCAAATGTTTAGAAATCTTTGGGTCTCCTTTTCTGCTATTTGTATGTTAGTTTTTATAAGAAATGCTCATTCATGTATTCATCCATTCATAATGTAAATACCAACTGGCCTTGACTCTTCAGTGTCATCGGGGGAATTCTTGGAGAGGGGGTCCTCAACTCAGGACAAGTGGGGTCTTTGCCATATATGACAGAAAAGAATTTCTTCATGCACCAGCCGGAAACAGATTTATTTAGGAATTCAGCTATGCCAGGCGTGGTGGTGTCACCTGTAATCCCAGTGACTCAGGAGGTTGACGCAGGATGGCAGGTTCGGACTAGCCAGGGCAATTTAGCGAGACCCATCACAAAAGAAAATGGGCTGGGGATTGTAGCTCAGCTGTAAAGCGCCCCTGGGTTCAATCAAAAACAAAACAAAATCAAAGGAAAGCTGATACACATTCAAGGGAGAATGTGGGCTACTTTCTATCTTGAAAGTGAGAAGCTTTTGGGGTGAAGCAAGAAATACATATTCAAGAGGGAATGCGGGCCATCTCCAAAGGTAAATAGAGCAACCCCTGGTTGCAGTAGTTGGCTGCCGAACTAGAGAGTCAGGGCGGAGTCACACAATTTCGCGCCGGTTTTTCTTGCGCTTGCGCATTGCGTTTCACGCGGTGTTACTTTTTGCAGCAAGGACTCGGGCCAAGGACGTGAGCACCGTAGCTCTAGAGTTGCTTGTTTTGCATTTCAAAGGTTCATGGGTGGTTCCTGCATTCAGACAGTTCTGAGTGTTTCTCTTTTGAAATTCAGTATCTGTTTTCTCAAATCCCTGTCTCAACAGGAGTTACTACAGGTAGATGGGTGGATTTGAGAGACTCGGCCTCGGCCCAGAACGTGCACTCTGTTGAGGACAAAGATTTGAGCTTTTAAACCATTTATAGAAGTCTTACGTACATTTATGTATTTCTGCATCTACATATGTAATATACATAGAAAATACTTAGCTATATGCTGAAATTAACAGAAATAATCTTTAAACCAAAGTAATCACTTTCTTTGTGCTTCTCTATATTTTAAAAACTTTTTGTAATGTACATACATTATACTAGAACCTGGGTGATTCTCCTTTGTTCATTTTCTGAATTTTTAAAGAGTTTTTTAAAACGGGACATTTTAAAATTTTTACAATTAGGAAAAGGAAATAATATGAAAACATCACGCATGCGTACACACATACACACGTTTATATATATTTTAGATTGTTATTAAAGCACAAGGGCAGAGAACTTCTTTTTCTATGATGATTAGCAATTTGAAGAGGCAGTGGTAGAAATGTTTTGAGAGCTCCTGAGTCGCTGATCAGTGTTTCTAGGATTTCCTGTCTCAAGTTCCAGTGCAGACTTTGCGCACCAGAAAAACCTAGGACTTGCTCTCCTTAGCTAGGCAGCCTCATCTGCATCTGACAAAACCGGAACCCAGGAGCATCTGGTGCAAATCGGGTCTCAGGGTCCAGGCTGGAATTTCCCATTTCCGAGGCCAATTTCAGGCTTAGTGTCCAAGGGCGACCCCTGTTGGTGTAATTTAAATATGGTTCGTGTTCACGAGCTTGGTCAGGGTGGGGATGATTGAGGTTTTAGTTTTTGCTGGTCTGCCTGAAACTTTGAGGGCCACAGTCCACCCACATTGCTGCATCCTGCTTCCCAACTCTCTTTGCTTCCTCACTCCCTAGATTTTCCTGGGAAATTCAGGACTGAAGGCTTGGCATATAGAGTCACAGTTGTGGACAGCCTTTCAAACTCTGTAGGGGAGGCTGCTATAGAAGCTGGAGGGCTGGTTATGCTGGTCAGCAGGTAGAGTGTGGTGACCCTTGCTTTAAGGGGCAAGTGTGAAATCCAGCCAGCCAAATAGAAAATGCCAGACTTGGTCAGCAGTGAATTGATCTGCTATTCTATTACATCTGATGTGGAGAGGGGCTGTATCACAACTGAGGAAAGTGGGCTGGAGGTAAATGCAGAGAATGGAGGAAGGGCAGGGCTCTGGATGAAAGATCACAGCACTTCTATTTTTCTTCTCTCTGGAGACTCAGCTGGGGGATTCTGGCAAATCCCAGAAAGCTAGCTGCTCCCTTCTTTTGACTAGCTTCTATGTCTGCATTTATAAGACCTTGGATATAGGAAAGTGTGGATAGTAAATCCAGCAGGTTAATGTTGCCAATGTTATTCTTTAAAAATTTTGCCAGCACACCCAGTCTATCACTGTGTGCTGAATGCAAGTGCTGAGTGGAGATCTGGCTGGAGAATCTGGTTTTAAATGTGTGGAGCCTGTTTGTAATTCATCAGCATTGCTTTTTTTCCCCTGGGCATTGGTCTATGATAAAGAAAACTGGATACCAGAGGAATGTGCTGGGCACTTCTGTGCTTGGAGAAAGCATGACTAAGCACTTCCCAGGGCCCATCCCTAGGCAAGTTTTTCTTCATTGCTTCAGTTCTCAGATGCCTGCTGGGCTGACCTCTCACTAGAGGGCTGCCTGGCTGCACTGATACTTTGAGCCTCAGATGTACTCTGTCAATGGGAGAGGGTAAAATCGTACTTGTTACTCCAAGCAGGACTGATCCAAGCTGTCCATTTGGGTTAAATGCTCAGCACCTTCCCTCTTACTTCTCACAAATGTTTGTGGGTTGGGTGTCTGGGTGCTCCATAAGAAAATAAAGGAGCCGGGCGTGGTGGCACACGCCTGTTTCCCAGCACTTTGGGAGGCTGAGGCAGGAGGATCGTGAGTTCAAAGACAGCCTCAGCAACTTAGCGAGGTCCTAAGCAACCCAGTGAGACCCTGTCTCTAAATAAAATACAAAATAGGGCTGGGATGTGGCTCAGTGGCTGAGTGTCCCTGGGTTCAATCCCCAGTACCGAAAAAATAAATAAATAAATAAATAAATAAATAAATAAATAAAAAGAAAGGAAACAGGAATCATGGCAGAGGACTCAGTGGAGGAATGGAGTAGGTTCCATTTTATTTTTGCTGGAAAGGACAGTGTGCAGAGTAAGGCTTGCTATAGATCCAGCTCATTACTTCCTAAGAAGTTAAGGAAGGGTTGAAAATCTTGATCATTGTCTCCTGTAAGGATCAGTCTTTTCTAGAAAAGGCCTGGAGGTGGAATGCTGGACTTCTCTGGCTTAGCCAAGTGACTGAAAGCTGTCTCAGCCCAGAGGACATCATGAAAGATTTCCAAAGCTTCTGTGTGGCCATAGCCTGGCCCAAAAGCCCACACTTAGATTCCTGGAGCTAGCATGTAATGCCTAGAATGAAGATTTTGGTGCAGAGTTGGTTCTCACACCATACTGGCTGAAATGGAGAAGGAAATGTGTATTCCAGGATGCTCCAGCTAAGGGCGGGGGAGTGTCGGGCGCTGAGTGTCAAACTAGAATAGGGAAGGGACAAAGACCAGACATCAAAGTCCTCATTTTAAAGATTAAAACAAACAAACAGAAAACAAACAAATAAACCTCCAAACCACCCTGAGATCCAGAGAGGGGAAGTAGCTGGGCCTAGGTCAAACAGCAAGTTAATGGCAGAATTGAGTGGAGATTCCAGATTTCCTGGAGACCTGTTGTCATGGGCTATTTCCATTAGTACTGTTTTCTTGGGTAGGAGAATATTTCACTGGTTACCTTCTTGCTTTGACCCTTGAGAAATTTGGCCTCTCCAATACAAGAAGTGCAGAGCCCTCTGGCCAAGATGGGAAGGACTCTAACTTACTGAGCATCTCATAAGTGCCTGGAACTCATAATTCCCTGATCTCATTTAAATCCTCTCACTGGTCCTGTGAGAACCTATTTTCTTCGTATAGAAACAGACTCAGAGGGGTTAAGACCCTCGTCCGTGGTTACATAACTGGCCTGACTGAATCCAGTTTCAAACCAAAGTCTCTAGTTGAAAGTCCACACATTTTTCTCCCGGAGGAATTGCTAAGACAAAGACCAGAATCTCTGTGTCCACTCTTTTTCTCATGAGTTATGGGGCGGGGGGGTTGGGGGGTTCTGAGACTTAGCACCCCGGAATCCCGACTCGCGACGATTCTGTGGCATACGTAGGCCTTTCTCTCTTCTCCAAGCTTGTCCTTTGGGAAAACGGCGGGTGCGAGTCGGGTTCTTGCCTGAGCAGGCTACCCCAGCCCTCCAGGCCAGGCATGCTCCCGGCCCTCCACCGTGTCCCAGACTCCAGCGCCCTCGCCCGGCGACCGCTTGTGTGTCTCGCGCACCAGGCTCCGGGGCTTGGGTGTGCGTCTCGCCGTGCGGCCGCCAGAGCCCGCCCGGCCCCGGCCAGGGCGCTGGCCCCCGCCCCACTTCTGTAAGTGGGAGGACGCCTCATCGGGGGCGAGGGGGGAGCTTCGGTGCCGCGCGGGCGCAGGGGCTGGGGGGGGGGAGGAGTCAGCCTGTAAAAGCTGCTATAAAAGCGGCCGCTCTGTCTGGCGGTTGCGAGCGAGAGCGAGCAGATCCCGGCACCGTGCAAACCGGCGGAGCTGTGGTCGCAAAGCGGCGCGCGGGTGCAGTGCACTGGCACCGGGAGCTAACCGGGTTGAGAGCGCTCAGTGTCTGAACCGCGACTTCCCAGACGAGCGTCCACCCTGCTTGCCAACGTTCCGGGAGCTCTCGGCGTCCGGTGGTCAGCGAACAGACGTCCCGGCTGCAGCCCTCCTGGCCAGCGAGGCGTGGTAGTTTCGGCTACCGACCCGGAGGTAAGAGGGCCGGGCAGGGGACTCCATAACTACACGGCCGACCCAAGCCTCGGAAGGGAGGGAAGAATCCGGGTCCCGCGCCTCCGCCTGGTTTAGGGGAAATGTTAATCGCCCTCTGCTTCTGTTTGTCGCTGTGCTGTGCAGGCTGCCTCTGTCTGTCCAAGCGTCTGTTGATGGCCACACGCCCCTGTCTCTGTGCTCTGTGGGATATCTTTAAAATCTTGTGTGACCCTTTACAAGCGGCAGGTGTCAAGGGGCGCTGGTGTCCCCAGAGTACATTCAGCGGGAAACAGATAACTGCTTTGGGTAGATTTTCCCCCTTCTGAATGTCAAGGGAGACTAGCGTCCGGGACAGTGTCTCTCCAAAGAGGGATTGCCTTGAGGGCCAGGTCTCCGATGGAGCCCAGCCTTTAGGGAGCCAGCTCAGTCTGTGCACTAGTGGGCGTGCGCCTAGCAACAGGTCTGCGCCCTGCTGCTTCTGTCTTGGTTCTGGTTCCCCTCCGCTTTTTCCTGCCTCTCAGGACAGCGTTAGGCACCCAGAGACGAGCTGGCGCGGGGCCGGGTAGAGACGATTGGATGTTAGATGACCGAGGGCCCCTGATGACATTTAGACTGAGATGCTAAAACTGGCAGCGCTGGAAGATTTGCTGGTCCTTGGCAAAGGACATTCGTCGGCTGCAAGATGGGTTGCATTAAGGTTGAGAGGAAAGACAGGAACCTGACAGGGTCGTGGTCAGGTCTCCAGTTCGCCGCTTTGGAACCGAGGGCCAGTGACATTCTGGAATGAACCCCATGGGATGCATGTGCTCATGAGAATGGAGCGCACTGCGTCCGGGTCCCTCAGCCGCAGACTCGCTCTCAGCAACCGCCGCCGTTCCCCGAGGGTCGGACACCACCGCCGTCCTAGGCGTGCAGCCAGCAGCCGGGTTTGAGGTTCTGAGTCCTGCTCCGAGCAGCCAACCCTGTCCACAGGTAAGAACTCCCTTTCAAAACTAACCTTTTGATGTGTGAGCCAGTGCCTGGCTGCTGCCCCATCCCGGAGACTGTGAACCCGGGAGCGGGTTCCTCAGTCTTCGCGGTCTGGAGAGTGATTCCAGGCGCGCCCGGGGGCGGGGAGCCGGCGGCGCTGCGTGCCCAGGCGCGGCGCCACCATGGACAGCTCCCAGCCACTTCCTCCACTCGGGGTCTGTGGCCCTGGGTCTCCCTGGAACTCACGCGCTTTCCTGTCAGATCCAGGGTGTTGGGGCTCTGCAAAGAGGAGAGGAACTGACAGTCCTCAGGGACGGTTGGTGTTCTATCCCGAGGCGGCACAGACCGCTCAGGAGGTCGCTCAGCCTACCTCAGTCTGTGGTTTGTGACCAGGCCCTAGCTGAGCATGCAGCTGACTCTGTAGGACTTCTCCGTGTCACCTGGGTCTTCCTTGGCTTTTCCATAATAACACGGGGACCCTGCAGAGGTGTTATAAATGTGTGACCCTTGAGTGTCTGACGAAGGCAGTGAGATAATGCCAGACTGAACTCAAACTGCTTTCTGTGTAGGACATAGGGTCATGTGTTCTGTTTTATTAAATTATTTAATAAACATCATGTTGGGAGAATATATGAGTTTCACAGTTAATGCTAGAATAGAGAAGTCAAGTAGAAACAAATGTACAAAAAAAATGCGTTTGAGTGCATTTGCAAAGGCACCTATGCTGTTTTGTGATCCTAATAGTTTCCTCCAAAGGGATAATGAAGCAGCTTCCAAAGGCTCCTCCGTAGCCCAGTAGATGATTATTCAAGTTGGTTACTTGGAAACAGGAGGAGAAAACCTGTGGGAGTTAATTTGTGCACCAAATTAAACATCTCTCTCCTCCAGTAAGAAATGACACTCTATGAGGTTCTTCTTTTTTTGTCATTACTATCTACACAGAAGTTTCTATCTCCCTTTATTTAAAAATTATAAGAAACTCTGAAGGTCTCTTCTGTTTGTGATGGATGAAGACCCACAGAGGGTAAAAATAATAAGGGAAGCCTTTTTTGTTTTAAGACAGTATCTGGGACTTTGGGAAAGTCAATTAAATTCTTTGTTGCTGTTTCCTCCCTCATCTGTAAGCTGGGAATAATACACTCTACCTTGCAGAATTGTTATGAGACTTAATTGGCACAGTTAAGCTTTTAACTTAGTGCTGGACACAGAGAATGCTTCTAAAATGACATTGATTATAGGTATATTTTAAAGATACTTGTGCATTTTTTTGAACTATGTTCTCTGTCCTCTCTCCTAACCTAATAACTGTTTGATAGGGGCACCATCTTCACTTTATTTTCACATTCAAGATTTGTTGATGGAATTGATGAAAGTATTGACATTGATTGCAGTGCTAAAAACATTCATATTTAAAGAGAGGTGGAATTTTTTTTATGTGACAGAAATCAGTTAACTGTCTTTCCCACTTATACCACTTTGGAGGAGAGATAAAAGTCATTTTCAAAAAATGATCACAGTCCTTTGTTTCAGATAGTTAATTCTTCCTGATCTTTCTCTCATAAGAATTCAAGATTTTTTAAGAGGCCTTATTGTCTTGATACTGGAGGAGAGGTCTCCCAGACAATTTCTGGGTTGCTCCAGCATGAATGTGGGTTAGCTGTGTTGTCAGGCCCTGGTCAAGGAGGCCAGTGAGTGGTCATTGTTATGCAAGAGGCACATTCCTTTGTGTCAGAGACTTGCTTGAGTGTGAGATCTTGATCAAGACACTTGCTCACACTTTTTAAGTCCCAGCTGGATTTGAAAGGCCCCACCAGCTTTGCATTTGGGTGATATGTCTGGTAGAAATCACAAATATATGACACTGCAGAAATTTGGATAATGAAATTGTGAAGTACTCAATCTTCAATTATATTTCTTTACCCCAGAAGAGTGTGTGTGTACATGTGTGTGTGTGTGTATGCACTTGTGACAATTTCACATTCTGGTGCCCTTAGATATTTTCCTTCCTTTCCCCCCCCCTTAATAGATCAAAAGAAATCTTAGCTTCCTCAGTCTGAAAGGAGTGAAGCTCAGGATCAGTCTATGGATACTGGAGTCTTTCTGAGACTTTTCCCTGGTGATGTGACTAGAGCAGGAGGACCTTTTCCCCTGGCTGACCTTGAAGTCGACTCTCTTCTGTGGACTCCCATGCAGATTCCAGTTTGCAGCATACCCATGACTTATGGTAAGAAAACTATTGAACTATGGATTAGTCTTGGCCAAGAGGACCAATGAGGGATGAGGGAAGTGACTTGAGTGGAAATAAGGAGCTTTTCATTGGTTCTGTGGTAGCCTGTCTATTGCAGTGTCTAAGTCCCCAGAGACAGACAGATCAAATAGCTACAGTGGCATTTAGTGAGAAAGGCCAGTGGGATGGGAAAGGTGAGTTTAGTGACTCATTAGCCTTCTTTGAAGCCTGTCACTTCAATGACCCCTATTAGTACCTTCTGTGGTAAGGGCAGAGCAAATGCATTTGTAGTTATAGCTTAAAAGAGAAACTCAAGCAAGTAAGCTGGGTTCCTAAAAGGGAACAAAGTTGTGTTCATGGGCTGTATCCACAAGATTTCATATCTATGAAAAGTCCAGGCTACATATATTACATATATCTTTATTCATGATGGCAAATACCTAAATGTTTGATCTTACTTGGGTAATGCATCAGCTGTTCCTCCCACCTCGCCCCCACAGTTTTGTGGAAACAGTTTTAGTTTCCTTTTGATATGAAAGTGAAAGGATTTCATTCTTACTCTCTTGTATCTGGTTGGGTCAGAGGGAGGATGACAGTGGCCATGGGTACTGGGGGAGACTTCTCAGTACTACTTTCCTGTCTATTGCTTTGCTAGTTGCCCTGCTGGGTCTGAGCCTCCTTTCCCTCCTGCTCAATTTGCACATGTGGGTAGGATGATGGCTACCATGGTGACTTTTATTAATCTTTGCACCTTCTTGTTCAGCCACTTCCTTCAGGGTCATCCTCACCTCTCTGATAGGTTCCCTGGTCCTTTCTTTTTCCTGTCTGTTCTGATGCCAGACTTTGTTCTATCTTGCTTCTTTGGATGGGAGGCTGCTTGCAGAGAAATGTCATCAAGTGTACGTTCACTGCCTGCTTAGTTCCCTTACTGCCAGGAAATACACATACCCCCCAGAAGGAGAGGAGTTCCTGCTCCTCCCCATCCCTGTTATTTTTCCAGGACCAGTTCCTAGGCTCAGCTTGGTTCCTATAGACTCTGATTGGCTCCAGGAATCTGAATGTATCCTTCTCTTCCCACCCCTACAGGTGAGTGAGCCTTGGAAAGCAAAGGCAGGCCTTCTTCACAGAGGCACCTACGTAGAGCAGGGCTCCCTCTCCCCAACCCCGGACAGCTTGGTTCCTTGCATTGAGGAATTGCTGAGGCATTACCTTTGAATCTTCTGCAAGGGCAGCTATATGATGAGTTTAGATACAACTTGAGGTTAAAGTGCTTGGACCAGAAAACAGTTTTTGAAAGCCCTCTGTGTTTCTTCCTCTCAGCTGTCTGTTAATGAGCTTAGCTATTATGCATTTTCTGTTACAGGGAAGGCGTGTCCAGAGGTTGATGGTTCTGGCATGGAGAGTCTCCATCCTGTTTGTAGGCATCATGTGGGAACAGGAGAACTTCAGGCTTCCTCAGCAAACTGCTGCACTGGCAGCCCTCTCTGGGCTGGGAAGTTCCTGCTGTTGGCCTGATTCTTCACAGCTGCAAGGAATGGATCCAGTCCCAGGGACAGTCCCAGGACAGTGCAGTGGCTTCCTTTTCTATGGCTCTGCCAGTTAGAAAAGATGAGACCCATTAGAGTGTTCCTTGGGGACTAGATACCATTGTGACTCTACTCTCTACCTGAACCAACTGCCAAAACTTGGGCAGGTTCCCTGGCTCCTCTAGTCTTCTGTTTCTTTACCTGCAAAATGAAGGGGTTAAGTTAGACTGTGCTTCTTGGACTTGAATGCAGATGAGCCACAGGAACCCTTGTTAAAGTGCAAGTTCTGATTTGGCAGATCTGGGGTGGAGGCTGAAGGTCTGCCTGCCTGCTGTCCTCCCTCCTTCCCTCCCTCCCTCCCTTTCTTCCTTCCCTCCCCTCTTTCTTCCTTCTTTCTTCAGTACTATGGATTCAAACCCAGGAAGTCTTCCACTGAGCTATACCCTCAGCACTTTGCATTCTTTATTCTGAGACAGGGTCTTGCTAAGTTGTCCAGACTGGCTTGCAACTTGTGATCCTCCTGTCCCAACCTCCTGAGTCACTAGGAGAGGGTCTGCATTTTTAAAAAAATTGTATTTATTTTTATTTTTACAGGTAGCATTTTGATTCCTTGTAGGGTGTTCATTTTTAATAAGCTCCTAGGTAATGCTTCTGGCCATGAGTTCCCTTCAAGTGCCTCATGCCTACATCATTATTGCTTTTCCATGATTCTGTCTCTAACTCATTTTGGTGTCATTTAAGTCAATTTCTGATGTCCAAATCATAGAGCCAGCTCTCCCCTGCCCTAAGGACCTTATAATGACCCTTCAAATTTCTTGAAAATAATTATTGTCACTCCTAAGCTGCCTTATCAGCAGATCAAATATCTTGAACCTCCTTAAGTTTCCTCCTTTCCTAGTCATAATAAATTTGCAAAGCTTTCTGGATGAAGTTACTTTTAAGTGCAAGACTATTGTGCAAATGGAAATTTATCTTTGCCTAGCAGAGGCATTTGAATGTAATTTTGGTGGTATTAAGAGATCACTTGGGGAATTTCTTCTAATTCTGGTCCCAGACACTGAGAATGCATGTTTACATTTAAACAACTTTTCTTGAATCAAAAAAGATCGCAACTTTTTTTTTAACCTGAAAATGAAATTTAAAGCCCAGTTTTCTTCTTCAGCTTCTTTCCCCACAGCATTCTTAGGTGGATGAACTGAACATTGCAAATGCATTCTGGGAGTTCAAGATGCAAGTGTGCAATTGCATTGTTATCTACCACCATATGTGAAAGTCAGAAATAAATAGAGTACAAATTTTTGATCATCTTCTTTGTGGCATGTCCTGAATTAGCCACTGGGGAGGCAGAGTTGAATACATGGTCCTCAATCTCAGGGAGCTAACAGGCTAGTCGGGAGATAGAATGGAAGTCAGTGGTTGCCCTGTAGTGTGATGGGGACCAAGAAAGATGGGTCACTTGGGTAGAGGTCAGATTACCTGCTGGGAGATGAAGGAAGTTAAATCAGAGGAAGGTTCACTGAGAAGGGGGAAGAGATGAATCTGGGAGGATCAAGAGAAGTTCTCAGCAGTTTTTTGCTTAGGCAAATGTGGAATTTGGAAAATGGAGTTTGAAGGCATTCCCCAGAGTGGAGGGCACAGGGAAAGACCCAGAAGCTCATACAGGCCTAGCTGCCTCATCTCTCACAACTTCTCAGGTACACGAAGCTCCTTACCTGCCTCAGGTGCCTAAGCTCCCTTGGCTGTGTGGTCCTCAGGCTACATGGTATTGAGCAGTGAGTCCTTCTGAGCAGCAAGCAGTTGGAAAAACTTTGTGGTAGACATTATGTTTTGCTTTTGGCATTCAAATGAATAGTGTTATCTTAGTTTTATTATAGTCTGTCTTGCTATGTCTTTTCAATATTCTGATATCTTGTGGCATTTTTGTATCATAAATTTTCAAAGAAATGAAAGCAGAGTTACCTTGTGTGTGATATTGTAATGAATACAGGGTACAAGGACTACCAGTGAGAAAGGATAAATGACAGGTGGTAGTCCAGAAAACTCAAGTTATAGCTGAACATGGGCAGATGGAGCTGTGTCTTGTAAAAATAGGTTTTTCAACCCTGTCAATCAACTTTAAACCTCCTAAGACTTTCCATATTCTATGAAAACTGGCAAGGGAAAAATAATTTCTGGGATATAAGTCAACAAATTCTAATCAGGATTTTGCATCCCTTTTTATCAATGTAAAGTAGACAATTTGAATGCAAAATTGTTTTGAAAAGCCAGATGGGTCTGGGGATGTGGTTTAGGAGTACTGTGGTTGACTAGCATGCATGAGGCTCTGGGTTCTACCCACAAAAATAAAGAAAGGTAGGAAGAGCACTAGGTGGCCCTGAGTGCCTGAAAGAGTAGGATGCTCCAATCCACAGCTGTGCCTTCTGTGTGCCTCCTACTGCATTGGCTGTGTGGTTCAGTGATGAAGTGCTTATATAGCATTGGAGAGTTTCTGGCTTTGATCTGCAGCACCACACACACATATACAAAATAGAACTGTGACCTCCTGTAGGGAGAAAATCGGTGTCCTTAGTGTGGCAACACCAACATAGTACACCCCTCACTGACAGGTGGTTCTTCAAAAGGGACCTGAAGAACCACTACAAATATAATCATATAAATTACTGAAAATGATGAAAGCTTGTTCAGTCTGGAGAGTCTTCTGGAAGTCCTGGACTGGGTATATGAGGAACCTTGATAGAGGGAAGGGCACCTGGAAGATGGCTTTCCTCCTACCAGCCTGCTGCGCTATGTGGTGTTGGGGAAGCCTGGCTTATGGAGACCAGGAGGTTTACTCTCTAGGGGCATCTGGCTTCCTGTTCAGAGGCCTTTGCATTGGTCCACATCTGACACCCTGAACTGAAGACAGACTTTCAACCACGGGGATTTAGGCTCTCCCTTCTTCCTAGGTTTTTCCTCAGGGCTGGGCTTAGGTTGGTTCCTGAACCTCTTGACATAGGTGACCAGAGTCCCATGGACCTGAGTGCTAGCTGGCAGTAGGCCTGAGCTGTAGACCTGGATGCCCTGGCTACTGCCTATGCTGTCTCCATTTCTATTGTCCTTGGTTGCTCCTTTCCTCCAGGGGGGCAGTAGTGTCTGCAGGTGAGACATGAGAACACGGATTCCCGAGGCTGCAGAGGTGCAGCCTGGCACCTTTGCTTCTGTTTGTTCCTAGTCCAAATCTTTTGCCTGTCTTCTTCAGGGGACACTTGTTTATTCTGTGTGGCAAGGACACCTATTTCCAGCTTGATCTTGAACCTCCCTAAGGCTGCACCCCTATAGGTGTACAAAGCTGTTCTCCTTCCTGTAAAGAACAGTAGGAATGAGCCCCAAGAGGAGTGCAGAGGGGCGCAGGTTTGGGTGAGCCATTAAAAATGTTTATTTAAATAAACTGGTGGTTTATGACAAGCCTTTTACGGGCACTGAGTAATTCACTCTTATGCTCATTTTCCAAAGGTTTAGGTTCAGGAAAACCTCAAACATAGTGGCTAAGTACTTTTCCTTTCCTTCCCTTCAAAAATCATGTTTATTTTCAGAGGAATTTAATCCATATGCTTTAGATCCATTTCCATGTTACTCAGCAAAAGGTTGTTTTTCAGCAACATTGCTAGGGCATGAGTGAGTGCCCTTATTTCTCTGCCCCGCCAACTCATGTGCATAGCTGAACCCTGGGCTCATGGCTGAGTGACTCTTCAGCCTTTTATTGGTTATAAGGAAACTGAGAGCAAAAAGAAAAATCAGTAACCCCTTCTCTATGTATCTATCCGTAAGTAAGAATATATATAATTTCTTATATATATTTTACATATACATATTTACATGTTTTATATACTTATTTGTATATACATATTTTATCTTTGTACTGGGGACCCAGGGACGCCACATCCTCGGCCCTTTTTATTTTTATTTATTTATTTATTTATTTGGTACTGGGGATTGAACTCAGGGGCACTCGACCACTGAGCCACACCCCCAGCCCTATTTTGTATTTTATTTAGAGACAGGGTCTCACTGAGTTGCTAAGGGCCTCGCTAAGTTGCTGAGGCTGGCTTTGAACTCGCGATCCTCCTGCCTCAGCCATCCGAGTCGCTGGGATTACAGGCATGCGCCACCCCGCCCAGCTCCTTTTCATTTTTTATTTTGAGACAGGGTCTTGTTAAGTTGCTGAGGCTGTCCTTGAATTTGCCATCCTCCTGCCTAAACCTCCAGGGTGGCTGGGATTACAGGCACATACCACTGTACCTGACTTGAGTCTGTGACTTCTTAAGAAGCCAGAGTCCATCAGATTTCTCAGTTCAGTTCCTGTGGAATTTGGGCTTTGGGACTTCTATAGACAAGGATCTCTTCTTGTTTAAATGACTGTAAAAATACAAGGGCTGGGTGATCTCGGAGGGGTCTCCTTGGTTCACAGCTTTGAAGTGTCTTGGAGTTCCCTTTGACCACATAATTGTGGGTTGTATATATTCAGGAGCTTTCCAGGTGGCTGAGAAAGAGCTTAAGTCTGTTTTAGAACTTAAAATCACTGGGTATATTGTTACAAATGGTAACACATAAACATATTCTGGGATTTTCTGAAAATGAGCATGTAGTCAAGTTCATTTTTCTTTTAAACATTCACATATACAATTACTTTAAATAGGGTTTTGTTTCTGGGTTTTTTGTTTTTTTTTTTTGTACTGACAGTGAACCCAGGGGTGCTCTACCACTGAGCTGCATCCCTAGCCCGTTTTATTTTTTAGTTTGAGACAGGGTCTCACTAAGTTGCTGATGCTGGCCTCAAATTTGTGATCCTCCTGCCCAAGCCTCCCCAATTGTTGGGATTATAGGTGTGCACTACCATGCCAAACCTAAGAAGTTTTTTGACATACAGAACAGGATGATGCTTCTATTAAATCTTGCTTCATAAGCATGAACATGAGCTTGTACTCTGTTGAGGTTGTTTGGGGACATCACTTCTCAGAGATCAAAAGGAACAGGGAGGGGTAGTCACAATTTGAATGGTGTGTCTGGCTCCTGCAGGGCCCTTTGGTGGCCATCCTGGGAAACTGTGGTATGGGAGGCTGTGGTTTCCCTCACTTGGGATGGCTTCTATCCCATCCCTGTCCCAACACAACCAACAACCAACATCCCTTTCTTCATTTGGGGGTGGAACCCTGACTTAACTTAAAGCAGACTCTTCTATGTTCTGTTTATTCCCAAGGACTGGCACATAGTAGTTACCCAAATATTTATTAAATATGCAAATTGAGTCCTGCACCTGGGCCCCAGGACCCCAAGCATACACATCTCTCAGTGGAATAAATTTGATGCTGACTCCTACGTATTCTGCTCTGGGAATCAAATGAGCCTTGTGACTGCCGGTTACCTTCTGAGTGATCTATACTCCTGGGGCCTTATGGTCACTCTTCTTTTTATTATTGGCATCTACTTTTTATTGAGCACTTATAAAATTTGGATCCAGGCAAAGAACCTTGCATACATCCTCAGTTAATCCTCTTGACAATCATTGAGCAAACTTGCCTTTTGAAGCTGGAGAGGATCTAGTAAGTTTGCATCACTTACCTCAGGTCACTTACTTGAGATGGGACAGTTCGAACTGGGATCCAGATCTGTGTGAATCCGAAAGTCCACACTCATAATAATGACTGATACTGCTTTGTCGTTGTTGTTCCTGGGAATTGAACCCAGGGGTGCCCTACCACTGAACTACATCTCTATTCCTTTTTATTTTTTATTTTGGGATAGGGTCTTGCTGAGTTTCTGAGGCTGGCCTCCAACTTGCAATCCTCCTGCCTCATCCTTCTGAATAGCTGGGATTACAGATATGTACCACAGTGCCTGGCTATTGCTTGATTCTTAAATTTGAAAAGGCCTGTTTAGGGGGAATATGATAACTTGTCATAAATTCATAGTAATTTAACCCCAAAGCACTCATCATTGATCCACTAATTCTTTCTAGACCTGGAACTGGAGATGGCTCCCTTGTGTCTCCCTGCAATGGAGAAGCTCACAGTTTAGTTGGAATGACAGACAGACCACCTACAGTCTATGCTGTAGTCGCAGTGTGAGCCAAGCAATGTGGAAGCACTCACTACAGAGATGGCAAACAGCTCTGCTGGGCCTCATGGAGGAAGTGATCTTTGCAGGCCAGAGAAGGGAGGGTTAGGAAGAATTAAATGCAGAAGATCTAGCAGATATTTGGAGAAAGTCTAGGAGTTTCCTGAGGTTAGAAATGAGATCATGAAGGTGAGGCAGGTGAAGGTGATCCTTAAAGTAGAGTCAGGTAGTTTAACCTTTAACCTAAGTGGCTTTAACAGGGGAAGTGTGTTTCTGAGGCACAGACAGGCATTAAGCCATTGTTCCTGTTGGCAGGTGCCTTGAGTTGGGCTTATGTCCTTCCTCCCCAAGGGTGGTATTCTTGGCAGGAAGTGCATTTCAGAATTCCAGTTCTCACTCTGGCTTAGTGGAGACCGTAGCTGCTTGGCTTGGCTAAGACCTGTGGGCATTGAGGAAAACTGCTTTGCCAGGGATGAATTGCTGATTTCTTCAGGGCCATAAAGTGCAGACAGCAAAAGGGAGAACATTAAATTGAAAACATTTTGGGGATCTTGAGACCTTTGTCACTGCCAACCTGAATTATGTTCCCTCTGAAGGTAGAGCTCCAAGCTTTTCAGGAAAAATTTCTGGGGTTCAGCTTTCCTAAGCCCATGTTTCACAATATCTCTTTGGACTGGTACATCCATGTTTTCTGTGTCCAGTTGCAGAACTGAGGTCAGGCGTATTTATCCTCTGGCCTCTGCTGATTTTTCTGTAAGCTGCACTGATATTTTCTTTTCATAATTCTGCATAAATTTTTGCACAAATTTCTAACTGACTTACTTACAAGTCATTCTGTTTGACTGTCTTACAGCAAAGTTGAAAGAGGGAAAGAGAATATTCATGTGAGATTCACCTTTGGATAGGAGGGAGTAGTCACAGTAAAAGGTGCTAGTTCAGGCTGAGTATGGTGGCACACACCTATAATGCCAGCAACTCAGGAGGCTGAGGCAGGAGGATCACAAGGCCAGACTCATCAACTTAGCAAGAGCTTGTCTCAAAATAAAAGGGGTTGGGAATGTAGCTCAGTGGTAGAGCACTGGATTCAATCTCCAGCAAAAAAAATTGCTTTATATGTATTCATCCTTTTTAACCTTACTACAGTCCTCTTTGATGAGTACCATTTCTTTTATTTCCCTTTCACAGATGAGAAACCTGAGAGGTTGTGTCTCTTCCTGAGGTCACAGAGCTAGCAAAAGGCATCACTGGGCTTCCAGAACAAGTCCTCTCAGTCCAGAGCCTTGAGCCACAATGCTGTACCTCAGGGCCATGGAAAGGAAATAGAATAGAGAAAAAAGTTGGAGAACATCTGACCTCTGATGAAAATACTATTTAGAAAGTGTAAACAAGCCAGGTGCGGTGGTGCACACCTGTAATCCCAGCACTTGGGAGGCTGAGGCAGGAGGATCGAGAGTTCAAAGCCAGCCTCAGCAACTCAGTGAGACCCTGTCTCTAAATAAAATACAAAATAGGGCTGGGGATGTGACTCAGTGGTGGAGTGCCCCGGGTTCAATCCCCAGTACCAAAAAATGAAAAAAAAGTATAAATAACAGATCTGCTAAGATCTCTGTGCCCTGGCTCAGAGTGTCCCACAGAAAGGATGGGTGCATGGAGCCTATTTTGAGAGCTGTGTGCGTAGCAGCAGGTAAACATGAAATCTTTTTGTTTTGTCATTATGGATAATCACATATATCCATAGCCGCTTGCGTGGCTTCTGTTGTAGCTGTTCACCTCTTACTCAAAGTGAAGGGCAGTTGTTGCCATTGAACCAGGGAACTCTGCCTATCACTGCTGGGTTTCCCACAGGTAGGATTACCTGTGAGATTTGAACAATTTATTGCTAATTATGGTTTTGAAAAACCAAGCTTAGATAAGCATTTCCTAAAATGTCTTTCTCAGGAGCACACATTGGGTATATTGAGGTCAAACAAGTTTGTGTAAACTTGGGATAAACCAAGTTGACTAGTCTTCATTGTCCATGGTATTCTGTATGCCTTTATTAACCAGGTGCATCATGGATCCCCAAGAGGGGAGTGTGGTAGACAGAACTTCCCAAATGAGTTTGTCCAGGAATCCCTTTCTGTTTTCATGGAGGACCTTTTGAGACTTGTGGGCTGTGAGACCTGTGTTGGGGAAACTCGGGGCTAAATATCTATTAGTGGAATAAAATGAAAAATAAACACCACATGTAATTGAGCATCTCTGCCCCAGATCCTTAATGGGTGCTAATTGTAGTTTTATTAACACTATTATTAACTGAGTTTGAGTAGAATACTCATGTCAGATAGCTTTGAGATTTTTATCATTTTATTATTGAGTCACAGTGTCACCAAATGTGTTCCTGGTTTGGGGGATTTGCACAAATCCCCTCTGTTTGGGGACAGAGGCCCTTTCTTTGTTTGTCTTTCCTATTTTGCTGTGACTTTTCTCTGGTTTAGCCGCAGGTAGCCTAGTAGCTCTGTTTGGCTTCCAGAGAGGGCCACAGCTTGAGCTTGCTGTCCCAAATTGTGCCTCATCAAAAGTTTCTCCCTCTTATTACCTTACAACCAAATAAAGTGAATTTACAAACTTGAAGCACAGATTTAGCATCCTTAATCTCCAAATCCAAAATCTGAGGTGTTCCAAAAATCCAAACCATTTTGAGAACCTACATGATACTCAAAATTTTGGATTGTGGAGAATTTTGGATTTGGGGTTTTCAAGATTAGAGACTTCTCAATTGGTAAAGTCTACAAGTACTCCAAAATCTGACAAATTCCAAAATCTGAAATGTTTCAAGTCCGAAGCGTTTCAGGTAACTTGTACCCACAACCATATGACTATCTTTTCAGCAAGGTTTTCCTTTGCTCGTCTCATTTATTCTTCCTTCTCTTCTTTCATTTATTCATTTGTTTTGCAATGTGATGTAGACAGTTTATAATATTCCAGAGGGTGCTGAACTCTGGGGGGTATAACAGTGAACAAAATAAGCTGAGTCCCTCCTTCACAGAGATGACAGTATAGAGCAGCACTGTCCAGCAGATGGACAATGGGAGACACTTAGGTGATTCTGAGTTTTGCAGCACCCCCATTAAAACATAATAAAAACAAGCAGGTAAAATTAATTTTAATAGTACACTTTATTTTAACCTAATACATCCAAAATATTGGTAACTCGACAGATGATTAATATAAAAATATTGATATAGCTTACTCTGTTTTCTTACCATGTCTGCAAAATTATTATGTATTTTCCATTTGTAGCACATTTCAATTTGGACTAGCCATGTTTTTAATGCTTAATATTGGGGCAGCGTAGGTCTAGAGGGAGAGACAGGAAGAAATAGCAACCTACCTGCAAGGATTTCAAACTGAGGTCAGTGATATGAGGCAAAGTTAAAAGGCATCAGAGGGAAAATAGGCAGGGGGTCTGCTGCAGGTGGCTGCTGGAGGGTAGGAGCTGGGCATGGTGGTGGTGGACCCATGTAATCCCAGTGACTTGGGAAGCTGAGGCAGGAGGATTGTAAGTTCTAGGCAAGGCTGGGCAACTCAGGAAGACTTTCAAAATAAAAAATATAAAGGGCTGGGGATGTAGTTCAGTGGTTAGAGTACCCCTTAGTTCAATCCCCAGCACACAAAAAAGTTCTTTTTAAATGCTATGGGATGTTTTATTATTATTTCTATCTGAGGGTAGGTTATGAAATTACCTCTGATCCATTTTGCAGTCCTTTATTGTAATGCTACACAGTTTGTTCCAGAAAATTTTTTTCCATTAAGAGGCACCTATTTACATAACAAACTTTTAAAAAAACATTTACTTAACAAGTTTTGTAAGCAGATTGTTAGCTTCTTTTTGTTGATTACACTCAGAACTATAGAGTGCTTTGTAAGTGGATAGGGCTGTGGTTAGGCTTAGGGCCACTAATGTACATTTTTGGTGGGTCCATTTTTCATCATGGAGACTCTGATTGAGAATTTGAAACCTCAGACCTGCTCAAAAGGAGACTGCCAGGAAATGAATGAGCTGATTGCAGGTATTCTGGATGAAATGCTCTTCTCACAGGACTCTTAGTGTACCTTCTGTGTGATAAGCCACCCATGCATTTATCAGGCTGACCTATGCACTGAAAAAGCCATAGAGGGGTTGAAAGCTCTGAGTCACTGTCAGGGAGATCAATAAAATCAAGAGATATTGCATTTCCTTAGAACATTTATTCAGCAGACATTTATTCATCAACCACTCTACCCCAGACATGGAGTATATATAACCTAGTAATTAATGCTCCTACCTTTCGACCTGGGAGGGTGGAGGGTGCAGTCATGTGAACAAATAAGAACAATAGATTCTATGTTCACATAAGGCATAGAGGGGGTAAGAAAGTGGGAGAACTCCTTTACTCTTGGGGAAATTGATCCTTGATTTGAACCTTATAAAGTATAGTAAGAATTGTTCATTGATCAGAGAGGGCACTTTGGGCAAAGAGAGATCAGATGATCTGGTACATTAAAGAGCTACTAACAAAGACATGCAGCTCAGAGGTTCTTTTCTTTTTTCTTTTTCCTTCCTTCCTTCCTTCCTTCCTTCCTTCCTTCCTTCCTTCCTTCCTTCCTTCCTCTTTCCTCTGTTTGGTACTAGAGATGGAACCCAAGGGTACACTACCACTGAGCTACATCTGTGTACTTGTTTACTAGTTATTTTTCTTTCTGTTTGGAATTATCTGTTCATATCATATGCTTATTTAGGAGGAATTCATATTTTTCATATCAGTATACACAATCTCTTTATATATTTGTGCAGTTCTTTCTCCTATTTTTCCCACTAAAAGTGTTTTGTAAAATATGTGAAATATTTTTGTGCAGTTTGATCTGTCAGTCATTTGTGTATTAATTTATTTTATTCATGTACTACTCGAGAGTCTCCTGGTGGTCTGTGATTTTTAAAGTCCTTGACATATCTGGAATTTATTTCAGTTCTTGGTGTACGGAGGGACTCTAAGTCCATTTCCCCTTCAGCTTACTAACCTGTTATCAAAGCACAATTTCACTGAACAATCTTTCCTTTATCTGCTGATTCCTGCTGCCAGGGAAAGTGTATTTGATCCAGTTCTCAGTATGGAAGATAACAGGTTAGCTCGGAAGGAATTCAGCCAGCCGTTTGATCTGACCATCTGGGCAAACTTCAGAGATGACATCTCAGCATACCAGGCCTGGCCTCATCTCTGAGGCCCTGCAGAGACATGGCCAGTTCTGTGGCCATTCTGCTCTGAGCATTTGGTGAACTAAGGATTAGGTTGGTGGCACACTGGGACCCTGGCTGCCTTGAGTGCCAGATCCAAGCAGTCCTGTGTAGCCCTGGCTGGGAGCAGAGCTGTCTAGCTCTTTCCTAGAGGGTCACACCTTCCTCTTTCTGAGAGAGACCACACTGGGACTCCCACCTGTAGCCCAGACTAAGTAAGGCCTAGTCTGTAGCCAGTGCACAATTCTGAGTGTCGTGTGTTTTTCCCATGCGATAGACGTTTGAAGGCAAGTTTTCATTCATATTAGTGTAAGGAAACTGGCTAATAGCCCCTTTGGGAGAAGTAGCTGAAATCACCTGGCCATTCTCTATATTCTCAGAGCGCTTCAGTGTGCCTCTGCTCTTACTGACCATGTGAATGTGTGGTAGTGGAGGTGGTGGGGTGCCCATCCTCTCTTCTGTCTGCAGTGAGGAGAGAGCATGGCTCCTATCTTATTTATTTATAGAGCTCCAGGGCTTATTTCAGGAGCTGACAGCAATGCTTGTTCTTTCTGTGAAATGAATGAATGATTATCAGTATCTGGATGTGGCTGCCTTTCCAGGTCTTTCCACAGGCAGACATTGCTTGGGTGACTCCTTTTCAACCGCTGGTAGTTCTCTTGAATAAAAACCCTGGATTTCATATCATCTTATTTTTGAATCTTTCCCTCATTTCACCAAATACATGTCATGGTCATTTTTTTTTTTTTGTACTGAAGATAGAACCCAACGCCTCCCCCATGGTTAGCAAGTGCTTTATCACTGACCTACACCCCCATCCCTGTACTCATACTCTTGAGGGGTCTCTACAAATTACATTTTCCAAAAGTTTATATCAGAGCTAGAGAAGAAATTCATTCTAAAGAGATTGATTGTATGTGTGTGTGTGTGTGTGTGTGTGTGTGTGTGTGAGAGAGAGAGAGAGAGAGAGAAATAATTGCAGTTTTCATTATCTCTGGTTATATTGGAAATAATTCAGTACTTGGTGTAGGGGAAAAGCAGGTTGAATTTACCCCTTTTCAATAACCTATTTTAAAGTGAGGCTGTTGGTCCAGAGGTTTGGGGACAAATGGGGTAACAGCGCAGCCTGTTGCATTGTGCCTACCACGGCTGGGCAGTACCTTCCTCTTCAGTGTCTTATTCAGCTGCTCTCCCTTCCAGTTTAGATTCTAGCAACACACCTGGACTTATGCTTCTGCTGATGTAATGCTGCTTTTTGTCATCTTGCTGTTGTAGATTCTGTTTTCTCTTCCCAATCATCCAGCAAACTACTGTTCATTCTTCCTCACCCTGCTTAAGCATTGCCTTTTCTGTGGAGAGTTCCCTAATCCCCCTTCTCTGATGCATCAGTAAGTTACTGCTGTATAACAGAGAATTCCAGGCTGGTGGATTAAACAACCAATATATATTATTGGTCTGTGAATCAGCCAGCTGTTTTGCTGGTCCAAACAGGCTTGGCAGATCTTGGCCTGGCTCCTGGGTCTACGTTTAGTTGGCAGGATAGCTGGAAGCTGGTAGGTTGAGATTAGCCTCACCCACATGCTTCACATTGGTTGGCTATCTCGAGGGGATAAGGGTGACTAGACCATGCATTTCTCCTCAGCCAACAGCCTGAGTTTGATCCCAACATGGTTGCTAGTCCTGTGAGAAAAAGGGACAGCATGCATGACCTCTTGAAGTCTGGAACTCTAAATTCAAAGTTGCCTTTTTTTTTTTCTTCTTTTTTTGGTTGAATCAAGGCTAGATTAAGATTTTGCCCCCTTTTTATTTCAGTACTAGGGATTGAGCCTAGTAGTACTTTCCCATTGAGCCCCATCCCCAGACCTTTTTATTTTTTATTTTGAGACAGGGTCTCACTACGTTTGTCCAGCTGACTTGGAACTTGTGATCCTCTTGCCTCAGCATCCCACCTGACTAGATTCTGCCTTTTGATGGGAAAAATGACAACGTAATGTTGCAAAGGACATGGATCTGAGGAAAGAGGGAATGATGAGAGGAATGGGGCCATTTTGTGATCCATCCACCACACCTACCTTTGATAGAATTACTCTGTAGTAGTATCACACTTGGATATATTGATATACTATCATGTTGCGTTATTTATTTGTCTGAAACCTAATTCTGCCAACATGGCCTGGTACTTTCTTTAGTCTCATCTGGCATCTGAGTGGTTAGCTAATCTCCTCAGGAAGTGTTGGCATGCAACCTCTGAGTGTAGCAAGACCTGGGATGACAGTGGGAGTGCCCGAGAGGGAGGGAGCATGTGCACGGAAACCTGGTTTAAGCTGTCAATGGCTGCAGGGCAGGGGCAGAGCCCAAAGGAAGCCCAGTTGCCCCTTTCCCCCTTACTGATGCTTCTGCCTTCATCTAGGCGTGGGCAGTCTTACCAGCTGAGGCTCCAGCCCTTACCCACAATGTCAGCAATGCAGCCCCCAGAGGATCTGCCCACACACCCGGATGTTGACAGGGGCATGGCTCCAGTGCTAGCTTTTATGGATGGTCTCATCACTTTTAAAATAATGACTATGGGGTGTGGGTTGGCTAGAACAGTGACATCACTTTCCTGCAATTCTGGGTCAGTTCCTGCTGCTTTTCTCTGCATCTTTAAATGACTGAAATAAATTTACTTAAATAAATTTGCGTATATGTTCTGGAAGGATCCTCAGATGTCCATGTTGGAATGCAGTCAAGATAACACTGGCATTGGAGTCAGAGGTCCTAGGTTCTAGATCCTGGCACTACTTTACAGTGTGATCTTGGACTTGCAGCTTAGCTTTCCCATGCCTGAACTTTTCTGTTAGTACAATCATGAAAAAAATCCCTTGATTTATAAAATAATGGTGAGAATGGACTGGGATTTGATTAGTAGTATTATCAGAGTCACTGTCAGTCCATTCAGACTGCTGTCATGGGCTAAGATCGGGTGGCCTATAAACAACAGAAATTTATTTCTCACAATTCTGGAGGCTGGAATCCTGAGATCAGGGTTGGGCTTTGGCAGGGGCCTTCTTCTGGGTTGCAGACTGCCATTTTCTGGCTGATGAAAGAGAGAGGGAGAGAGGGGGAAAGAAGGAAAGAAAAAGGGGAGGGGAGATAGAGAAAGTGGTGTTCTTTGAATCCCTTTATAAGGGCACTAATCCCATTTATGAGGGCTCTAGCCTCATGGCCTAATCACCTTGAGAGTTATGATAACTAGCATAGAATTTGGGAGGGACCCAAGCATTCAGTCCACAGCAATGATGGAATTTGTGAACTTTACTAAGATGCCGGAATGAGGGAACAATAAGAGCTGCAATTTCCCTCCCTCTTGCTCCTCAGGGAAGGGGTGATTTTCTCTTGGCACAGAGGCATCCCGTCTTGCTCTTGTGGTTGTATCTGCCCAAAGGAGGTGTCTATTCCAGGAGGTGCTCTCTCAGTGACCTGTGAGGCTGCCTGGTTCTGCCTCTGTTTCTCCTCTGCACATTTTCTCAGAAGTGGACCTGCTCTTACCACCACCTGGTAAAGCTTTCTCCCCTCTCCCTAGAATAGTTTTGGTTTGGGGTGTGTGTTACTATTTTAACAGACTTCAAAGTCCTAAATTAAATGGTGAGAAAGGGCCCTTCCTAAGTCACAGATTAGGATTATGGAGACCCAAACTGGATTTAGCCTTGAGGAGCAGCCCACAGGTAGGAGTTGTATCTTTCATTATGAAACTTTGCTAAGATTCTCCATCCTTCTGTACAGCCAACATTCTAGCCTACTTCAAGTCCCATGTGGTCTAGCAGGAAGGGGGACCAGGGGCAGGATAATGAAGTCCAAGGAGAACCCTCGCTCTTGCTGTTCATTTTCTGATTCAGTCCTTTTCTGGAGATGCTAAGCCCAGTGGATTTCTGACCCTCTGCTGTTCCTCTTCACCCACTGGTGGTGGGGTTGGGTGTAGCAGGTGGGCCCAAAGCAGGTACTAGGGAGGGAGGAAGCAGAGAGAAGAGATTATGCCTTTGGACTCTGGTTATATCTTAGCTTCACCCTGACTGGTTTTGTGCTTGTTGGCAAGTGTATTAGCCTCTTGGAACCTCAATTTTATCACTGTAGAATGAGAGCCAATCACTGTGAGGGCTGAATGAGATAATACATATGAAATAATATTGCTGGCAAAAACTGAGAGCTCAAAAGATTATAGCTGTTATTATTGTTGAAGAGAAGGAGACATGTTGAGTGTGGAGCATGCTCCAATATGGCAACCATGCATCGTGCTGGGCCTGACTAGGAAGAAGAGACCAGTGGAGGCTCCTGGTTTCCGTCCGTAAGACAGATGCACTTGAAGCAAGGAAATGATGTATGTTCACGGTTCTGCAAAGATGCTAATGCAAGAATAGACCACTTTGCCATTGCATTAGAAACAGACCTTCTTGTGCAGAATGGCTTCTCCACACTAAGGTCTCTATTGATGTTTCCCAGAACCCTAAGAGAGGATGATTCCTCAGCTCAGTAGTGGCCTGCTCCTGTCCCAAGTGCCTATTTATGTATTTTCTCATGGAAAGAGATCAGAAGTTACTGCTTCACTTTCCATGCTGGTTCAGAGGTGGGACGGTCACAGAAAATGGTGGACGCAACCAACACTTTATATCACAGGTGGCTACCAAATTGTATAGAACCTCCCCTGGGACTATGGGGTGGCTGAATTCTGTCCACTCATCTACACGGAAGTCAGTGGGACAATGTTCCTGCCTCAGAAGCTCAGCAACCTCAGAGGGTCATGGATGGCTTTAGATGATCATCAGAGGACCAGGGCAGGAGCTGTGTGTAGAAAGTATTTGGTTTAGTTTTGACCCAAAGTTTTAGTCATTGGATTAGGAAATGTCAAACTAGAAGTTTTGATTTTAGGGTTTATTTCAATAACAAAACCAAAGAAGAATCTTTTTTTTTTTTTTTTTTTGTGC
>JAJEJO010005818.1:383009-424947 GCA_020662805.1 Glaucomys volans | reverse complement strand
GTTGCTGAGGCTGGCTTTGAACTCACAATCCTCCTGACTCAGCCTCCTGAGTCGCTTGGATTACAGGTGTGCATCACCACGCCCGGCGAAGACTCTTTTATAAGAAGCAAAATACTGTGATGGGAAGTTCCCTGGATTAGGAGAAAAGATGATGATGTTGATGGCATTTGCATTTGTATCTCATTAAACTTGAACTCTGTGAGGTTGATTCTGTGCTATCCAGATAATCCAGAGAGGTGGAGCAACTGTGCCATAGACCTGCAGCTACACTGTGGGATGGGGAGATTTGCTGTCTGAGCTCAGGCCTCTCTTAGACTCCAGACCCTTAAGTCTCTGTTTTGCCTCTCTCATTTTCTTTTGTGGGTAAGTGACATTTTGGGGTTTCCCATTGGGAATCAGCTGGACCCCAAGATCTCTTATTAGATCTGAAATACTCTAATCTCCATGACTTGTATCTTGCTGAAGAAAACAGTGCCTTTTTCATGCCTTATTTGTTTATTTTATGGTCTTGGAGATGGAACCCAGGAGTGCTCTACCACCGAGCTATATCCCCAGTCCATTTTGTGTTTTATTTTGAGAAAGGGTCTTACTAAGTTGCTGAGAGTCTCCCTTAAGTTGCCCAGGCTAGCCTCAAACTTGCAATCCTCCTGCCTCAGCCTCCCCAGGAGCTGGGATTACAGGTGTGAACCATTCTCCTGGCTTCATGTCTTATTTGTAAATGATGTTGTTGCACAGCCAGAGAATATGTGAGACTGTGTCTCTTCTTAGAAAGTGTTCTGGATTAAGGGACAGGAGCCCTCAGTTTTACTTTTAGCCTCAGTGCCAAGTGGTTGTGTGACCCAAGGAAGGTTGACTTTTCAGTCTCAGTTTTTCCAGCTATGAAACAAGCAAGTTGCACTGGATTGTCTTTAGGCTTCTTCCAGCCCTGACACCTGGTCAAGGATGCCAGACCTCTTCACTCATTTAGACATCCAAGGGTAGATCCCCATGCAGGATCAGACTTGCTTGCAGCACATGTGTCTTTCCTAACGGCTGATTGGGATTCATTCACATCAGGTGAAATTTTCAAAACCTTTGGGAAGGATTCTGATGTTAGAGCAAATATTTTTCTTTTATGATAAAACCAAGTTCTTCTCTCTAGTTGATAACAAGCTGGGACAGAGTTCTTATCATAGTACCTAAAACAGGTGACAAGCACTCTTCCGTGGTGGTTGTTGGAAAGCCCTTAATTCATCTCTGATACAGGAGGTAGCCAGGCCTGGGTTTCCAGAAGAACTCAGGCTAAGAGCCAGTTCTGTGACTCCACAGAGCCATCAGGCTGCCCTGGAATTGCACATATCTCTTCATATGCTCAGCACAAGGACCCCAATTCCTGTTTCAACACCTCTCTTCCCCCAGCTCCCGCAACCACATCAAAGTTGGAGAGGCAGATTTATGTCTAAACAGCCCAAAGAACAAGCTTTGAACACTGATAAAATCACAGATCGCATCAGCCCTGGAGAAAACTGGTCTGTTTCATGGCCTGACAAGGCTGCTGCAGGCTGTTTGCATTCTGGGAGTCAGGTCCAAAGCAGAAGGAATATACAGAAGATGATGATTATGGGTGTTTTTAAAACCTGCCCCTTCCTGCCCAGCCCAGGACAATATTTACAAAGCAGACATGCAAACAAGCAGACCTTCTTTTAGGTTTAAATCGCCTGCTGAGCCAGGTTCTTCCCCCTTGCCCTGTGCTGAGTTAGGTGTTTAAAGAGCACATTTGCCAGCAGCTGCTGCCTTAGCTCTGGTGGTTACGCTGTGGTTAATGAACAGTGTTGCTCTTTACCAGAGTAAGATAAAAGACTCTTCCCCCCTCCAGTACTGGGGATTGAACCACTGCCCAACCCTTTTTATTTTTTACGTTGACAGGGGGTCTCTCTAAATTGTCCAAGCTTGCTCCAAACTCACTATCCTCCTTGCCTCAGCTCCTGAGTTGCTGGGATTACAGGCATTTGTTACCACACCTGGCAAAAGACTTTTTAGGGGAAAACACTCCCAAGGATGTCCAGTGTTGACTTAAATTACAATTATTATTACATTTCTTAAATTTATAAAGCTAAGTACACATTCCTTCAGTTTATAGTTCTTAAACAATCATAAATCTAAAAGAAATTTACAAATAATATGAAAACAAAACTCTTAACTTGAATTTAGGTTGTCAACTTGAACTCAGTAGGCCAAATTTGAATCTCTGATGTTGAACTTAATAGGAAAGAGCTTTTTTCCCTCTGTTTTATTATGTCCCTGATATCTTGATTTGTTTGATTTTGTGTATGTATTTGATTTTGAGTTTTTCCACCTTTTAACATTGGTGTGATTTTGAGCCTATGATCCATTTTTTTAACTGTTGCTATAAGAAGAAATCTATCGATCTTTAATTCTGAAAAAAATTTAAATGCTGGTTAATGGAATAATTTTCATTAGTGTGTACTTATTAATGATCAATTGATGCTGGTGTGGGCAAAGACAGTTCTGTACAATGCACCTACTGGCAGACAGAATATCCCATAAAAGCATTTTTGCGGGGAGATTGGCATGCCCATACCAACACAAGCCGGTTCTTCTACCACTTACTAATTATTGTACTGTGAATGTGTTAGAAGGCACTTAGGCACTATTTGACACTGACTGCTCTGAGGTATTCACTAATGCAAATATGGGGACTAGCCCGTGTGCAGCTGTCCATTCAGGACCAGGTGTTCATCCAGCCAATCTGGAGTACGTTTATATTATACAACCCTTGAGACTATGTCTACAGGGGTCTCTGGACTCCAGTTTTGAAAATTATTCCTCTGGAGGGAAGCCCATGTGAGTGCTCAGAAAGAAAAAATGTATTTCTGCAGTGTGGGATGACCCAGGAGAACAATATTCCTCCAGAAAGAGGAAATAGGCAAGAATTTGTCTATTTTGTCATTTGTTCACTAAATATTTATGGGATTTTATGTTTTTCATAGGGTATAGAGGAAAGGGCAATAGTTAAATTAGGTATAACTGCTCCCTTGGGCGGCTGCTTGAGAGAGTTTGAAACTCTTTCTAAACCAGTCCCAGAAGAAAATCAATGCCTGACATTTAGGTTATACAACACCTTTTTATGTAGTTTTGTACTATTTGATCATATACTTACTTCTCAATTTTCTTTGAAGTGACATCCGGCCATTTCCAGAAACTAATCCAAAGGATAAAAATTTGCTAGCTCTAAGAATAGACTCTAGAATGTGCTGTAGGCTTTGAAGGTCACTCCCTCAAAAATGACATTAGAAAGGGACCCTAGACCCTCCAGAGGGTGTATTGGGATGATATCATGGCTATCTGGAGCATTTGCTTCAAATAGATGTGCCCCTCAGTTTACCACACAGGTCACACAGGAAATCACATTTGGAAATTAATTGGTGTTAATGCCAAATAAGCATCAGAAACAAAAAATACTCTTAAGTTTTGATAACAGACTTAAATTGTGGGTTGGACTTTCTTGGGAAAGGTTAAAGGAGAGGGAGCTGGGGATATAGTTCAGCTTGCAAGCACAAGACCCTGGGTTCAAACCCCAGCACTACAAAAAAATAAAAAGAAAAAGAAAGAAAGAAAAAGAAGTGGGAGTCGGGTGCATTAGTGCTGTGGTTTGGACCTCCAGAACTCATGCTAAAATTTAATTGCCATTGTAACAGTGTTGAGAGAACTGGGGCCTCTAAGAGGGGAATCAGATCATGAATAGATTAACCCAGGATCACAGGAATGGGTTCATTATCTCTGCAGCGGACTCCTGATAAAAGGATGAGATCAGCCCGATTTCCTCCCTGTCTTGCTCCCTTCTGCCATGGGATGACTTGTCACTAAGGCCCTTGCCAGATACCAGGACCATGTTCTTGGACTTCCCAGCCTCCAGAACTGTGAGCTAACTGCACTTCTATTGTTTATAAATTACCCATTCTGTGGTATTTTGTTACAGTGGCAGAAAAAGGACTAAGACAGTGAGTTGCAGATTGCAGAGAGTAGAGAAGGGGACATTCAAAGGTTAGAGAAAGCATGTTGAGAAAAGTATGGAGGGGAGTATGTTTATAAGAAAAGAGTGGGAGGGAGGATAAGTCTGGAAAGGTATATTCCAGAAAAGGTATGAGGAAGTAGCCCTCATAACCTAATCACCTCTTCAAGATCCCACTCTCAACACTGTTACAATGACAGTTAAGTTCCAACACGAGTTTTGCAAGGGGGATTAGAACCACAGCACTCACCCAAGCTGCATCCACTCCCACCTCTTCTTTAACCTGTTCTGAGCAAACAAAACCCAGAGTTTGGAAGCCTTGGAGTCAAGACGGGTGTATATTGTATTTTTATCAGGGCGAACCAACAGATCAAGTGTTTAGGGACACTAAGACATTATTGCTAACGGCTATCTTAAAGACATTGGCCTATCAAATCATTATGAAGTTCTTGTTCCCAACATGGCCTTCAGGGGACTCATTCTCCTCCAGTGTTTCCGTCAGTGCCTTGCTGTGGCACTGACATTATGCAGACCTGTCCGTGGTAGAGAGGGCCTCACCTCTGGGATGGCTGATGTGTTGCCAAGATGGTGTCCATGTGTGTTCTCTGGAGAGGGCCTGCGCATGGGCACACTCTGGGCAAGGAGTACCTTGTCCCCAGGGCCCTGCTATACCTACCCATTGCAGCCCCTTCCCAGTTCTACAATAGGGTGCATAGCACAGAATTTGTGAGAAGGCTATAAGACTCTTTAATATCCATCTCATAGCACTCTCATTGACCTCTTAAAGCTAGTAGGTGTGGCTAGGAATTTTTATCTTTATTTGCTAGATGAAGGAAATTTGTTTTAGAGATGAGGATAGTAGGCTCAGCAGAGAGCACTGTCCTTGATCACCATGGCCTGTTCAGTATGGAGCATACTAGAGGTGAGAAGTGGCACCTAAGAGACAGGAGGCTGCTGACCCTGGAGGCTGATGGGGGTCCCAGTCCACATTCTCTCACCCTGCGACCCTCGCTGCCATGAACAGAACATGTCAGTTACAGTCCAGCGACCTCCCTTTGCTGCTACTGCGGAGATTTCAGCAACCAGTCTCTCTTCCAACTTAGGATCTGCAGGCAGGATTCTAATAGCATCCACAAGCTGGCACTGGGATTCAGAGCATTGTCCTATACCACAGTTGGGAAAAGTAACCACCCAGGAAAGAATGGTATCACCCAAGGTGAATATATTGGAAAACACAAGACAAAACCCAGGCCTATGGAAATGTTATATGACAAAAAAAGAAAGCAATAGCCACAGCATTGAAGAAGGAGAGAAGGAACAGTACCAAAAAAATTGTTCCAAGGAAATATGTGTCAGTTAGCTTTTAGTTGCCATGACCAAAATACCTGACAAGAACAACTTAGAGGAGGGAAAGTTTATTTTGGGCTTATAGCTTCAGAGGTCCATGGTTGGCCCACTCCATTGCTCTGGGACCAAGAAAAGGTCGAACGTCATGACAAAAAGGTGTGGAGGAGGAAAGCTTTTCAGCTCATTGCAGCTGGGAAGCCGAGAGTGAGAGCAAGGAGCCAGGGGAAAAATATAATCCCCAAGGTATGCCCCTTGTGACTTACATTCTCTAGCCAAGCCCCACCAGTTTACGGTTGGCACCCAGTAATCCATTCAGATTATTAATCCATTAAAAGGATTAATCCACTGCTTAGGTTACAGTTTTCATAATCTGATCATTTCACCTTTGAACATTCCTGCATTGCTACATGAGCTTTTCAGGGACATCTCATATCCAAATCATAACAAAATGTAAGTGAATTTTGGAACCATCTGCTTTGGACTCTCTGCAATAAAACAAAACCAACTCAGTGAATTTAGAGGTAGCAGGCTGAAATGAAATAGCATATGGGAAAGCTAAAAAATACACAAAAGAATGTTAGCAATAGGCTAGGATGATTTATAGCATAATTAGAAAAAAAAAAAGAGAGTAGAACTGACTTTGCTGAAAATTGTCAGTGATTTAATTGATCAACAGCATATACCACTGTGCCCAAATGCAGAGTAAAAAATGTCTGTGATTGGAAACAAGATGATAAATGTGGATGCTAGGGAATAAAGGTGCAAGAGTAAATTATTGATGGTCCATAAATTTCTTAGCTGTGCCCAGTTATGGGGTTCTGAGCAGTTTCACATAATGCTGGAGAAAGACTCAGTTGTATGGAAAGCTTTCTGAAAGAGCACCATATTAAAGTGAAATTTCACTTCTTGGACTTTATTTTAAAGACTGTGTCAGGTATGAGCACAAGAATACATCTACAGGAATTTTTATAGTAGTGGTGTTTATGATAATGGAAAACTGAAAACTCCCATATGTCCAGCAGTAAGGGAAAGGATGATTCAATTATTGTATAGCCATAGATTGCAAAGCACATGGCTATTTAAAACCTTGGAAAACAATATTTATTTACATGGGAAAATATTCATGTCATGAAGTCAGCATTTGAACCAATTGAGAAAGAATGTGGCTATGAAATATTTCCTCAATCAGAAGGAAACAACAATTCAGTTTCTATTAAGAATGAATGTCTTTTATGGAATTGTCATGGGGGAAATTTGTATCTTAGTTTAATGTGACTGCCTAACAAATTACCATAAACTCAGCAGCTTAAAACAACAACCATTTATTAACTTACCATTCTGCAGGTCAGCATCCTGGCACAGTGACTGGGTTTTCTGCTCAGTGTATCACAAGGCCAACATCAAAGTGATGGCCAAACTTAGTTCTTGTCTGGAGGCTCTGGGAGTGAAAATCCACTTCCAAGCCTTTCTTTTTTTTTTGAATCAGAGATTGAACTCAGGGGCTCTTGGCCACTGAGCCACATCCCCAGCCCTATTTTGTATTTTATTTAGAGACAGGGTCTCACTGAGTTGCTTAGGGCCTCGCTAAGTTGCTGAGTCTGGCTTTGAACTTGCGATCCTTCTGCCTCAGCCTCCGAGTCCCTGAGATTACAGGCATGCACCTCTTAAATTCACCTCCTTAAGGTTTTCAAACTTAAGCATGCATTTCCTTTTTCATTTTCAGCAGATGGCCACTCTGTATTTAAGCCAAAAATGGCACATTAAATCCTGATTGTACTTTGATTATCTAACTTATCTTTCTGCAACTAACCAGAGAATACTCTGCTTTTAAAGGACTCAAGTATGGGCCAGACCCACCAGAATAATCTCCATATCTTATAGTCAACTAATTAGGGACCTTAATTATAGAGGCAAAATCCCTTCACAGCAGTATCTACATTAGTGTTTGATTAACTGGGCATAGGTGTGTGTGTATCAGGTGCTGGGAATCTTGGTGGACGATCTTTGAATCCTGCCTACCAAAGACTGATAAATTGATTACTTTTCTTAATAGTAATATGAATACACAATGTTGTGGCATTGTTGAGACCAATCTTAGTGTCTTATACAACAAAAAATTTTAACAAATAATAGCTTAAAATGATTTTTTTCCCCTTTTGATTGGAGTAAGGTTAGCTTTGCACTCTCCTGAAGAACAGCCTCCTATTTTCTTTTATTAGTCATCTGTGCTCTTTAAACTTGTATATAAAATGGCTCAGTGACTTGGCTTCTTGAGAACTTGTCTGACCTTTGATATTCATGTACTCACCCACTAATCTCTCCAACCAAATAGCCCATAACATGACTATCCATCCATCTACTCTCATATCCACTCATCCATCCATCCAGCTATCCATCCAACAGTATATTCAGCTAGGCTTCCCTCATGTATTTACCTCCTCAACCTTCTGTCATTCATTCAAGTACCCATTCATCAACATACCCATCACTCACTCATCATCTTACCAACTTAGTAAACCCTACTAGTAGGGTTTGTAGTAGGTATTGAACCCTACTACATTCTAGGCCTTGTTATGGGTACCTGGATACTAGGATAAAGGCCTTTTCCCTAATCTGCTTCTAGTCTAGTGGGAAAATAAGACAGAAAAGTAAACATATCTATAATGAGAAATCTTATAATAGAAGTATATGTCAGGGGGGTTTAGGAGCTTCCATGTGTAGGAAACATCTGGGACAATCAGGAAAGAAGGCATACAAACTGGCCCTGGAGGATGAGATAAGCAATTGTATAGCCCTGTGTGAAAGATAAGCAATTGTATAGCCCTGTCCATCATGGAGCCTGGATTGCGAAGAGCTCTCATTCTCTATGAAGGTGAGATTTGTTCCCTGTGGCTGATGTATTTTAGGAATTGCAAGGCAGAGTTCCAGAGGGATAGGTCAGTGGCACTGGTTTATAGTCTTCAGGATGTGATTAAGTGAAGGCGGCCATGGGAGATTGAAAAGCACCAGAAACAACCTTATTGAATTAACAGTATTGACCAATCTCATCTTGTATTATTTTGTATGAGCCCAAACATGGTCCACAACACCTCGACTTCTTTGGTATAATCTGAACAGTTGCTTTGAGTACCAGAGAATTTTCCTTGCACCTGGGAGTTCACAATCAGCATAGTTTTCTCTTTAATTCCACATGTTGCTTTAATCTGAGTTGTTTATAGCCATCTTTGGCACACACCACCCCCATCCCCCTGCCCGAGCCTATTGTTCCGCAGTGTTGTGAGTACCTGGGTGGCCAAAATCTAGTACCTTTTACTTCACATTTATGTGAGGCTAATTTCAGAGACTTGAAAGTCTTGGAAGTCTTTTCTTTACCTTGCTCTGTGTTATGAGTCACTGTAAAAGAACAGGGATTTTGGAGACAGAGACTTGGAGTCAAATCATTCTAGCTCTGTCATTAATTGCATGACCTTGCACGTGTCACTTACCCTTGCCGAGTTTCAGTTTCTCACCTACATAATGGGCATAATCGTACCTACTTGTGGGCTTGTCGTGAGGATGGAAGCTAATTCTTACAAAGTGCAAAGCATGAAGCATGTTAACACATCCAGGAAATGAGAGCTGCCTTTGTCACCCATGTTATTACTGTTATTTGCAGGGACATTTGATATTTTAAGCTGTATTGGAAGAATTCTCATGTTTTCCACAGGCGGAATTAGCTCACTAATCAGACGAACCAGATTTATGGCTAAACACGTTTATAAAAAACACGTAGTCATGTTTTTGTTTAATGCAGCAGGAAAGCAACTCATTAGGTCTAATTTATTAGGCTGAGAAAATGCTGGAATGAAAGTACAGTTAACAAACACTCAGCATAGCCAGGCAATGATTGCAGGCATTTTATCTTGAAAGGTTAATACGCCCTGTTGGAAGGGGCGGGTCAGATGCCAATAATGGCTCCTTTAAACAGCAGCCTTGAGCAGAGACACCCCTTCACCAGAGTCACGATGAAATATAGGACAGGCTTCAAAAAGAATGCTGTGTTTTACATCACTACACTGTTTTCTTTTACAATTACTAATTAATTTTAAATTTACTAATTCATTTGTCTCTTGAAAATATGATGTGACATTGAACTGAGTGTTGAAGGGTAAGTAGGAGTTCGCCTGGGACATCTGGAACTTGAAGAAGATCTTTCAAGGCAAAGGAATAAATGATCAGTTGTGCCACCCTGGATGGAGCAACAAGAACCACAGGAGATGTGCTTAGAACAGTGGTTGTGCACAGTGATGTTCAGTAAGAGTTAGCTTCCATTGTCATCGTCACCACCCTTGCATCATCTTTTGTGGTAGAAGCAATAATACTGTTTAAAGAGTAGGAACCTGAAGCACTGTGAAGACAAAATCATTTCCTCAAGGTCACATAGCAAGTGGAACATCCAAATTTGAATCAGGCAGGGGATTTCAGAGCCAGGCCTCTGAATTACACTTTTCAAAATTATGCTGATGTGCAGGTATAAATGAAGATTTATGTCAATTACTGAGTGTCTTTCCAAAAGGTGGATTTTTTTTTTCCTTTTACTTAAAACCCACCAGTTTCTGGGCTTCTCAAGGGCAGGAGAACATATTTCATTCCCTGGGGTCTCTTAGGACCTGCTCCCACCCTAGCAAGAAAAACCCAAACTCTTGCATGACCTTCAGAGCAACCTGTGGCTTAACCACTGTCTCCAACTCAGCTGGGTTTCCTGCAGTTTTTTTCTCAGTGCTGACCCTGGTCATTTATTCTTTTGCTTTGAAAGAGCTTCTTCAAGTTACAGATGTCTCTAACAATCTCCTACTCATCCTTCAACACCCAGCTCAATGTCACTACCCCTTAGAATCCTTCTCTATTCCCCAAACCTCAAGGCAGAACTTGTGGGCATCTTAGAAGATGTCAAAGCCCCCAAAGGGTCTCCAATTGGACCTTCAAGGATAGGTGGGCTTTAAGTCTATGAAGATGATGCAGACAGTGTGCTCAAGACATGGAAAAATCCATGGTTTCCAGAGAGAACTCAATACTTCCTCCAAATCATTGTCTTCTTCATTGCTAACTATTTTTTCAGTGCAGATCTAAGTTCTGCTGTTGCCCTCTAGTTCCTTATAACCTTACGGTGTTCTCTTACCTCTGATTTTTAGTGGCTGCCTTATCTTTGCTGTTGCCTCATGACCTCATCTTTGGTTTCTTATTTCATCAAGGCCATGTGCTCTCAAAATTTGCTGAGGTTGTAAACTGCAAATGCTTTGCTCAATTTATTCTTGTTTCTGGCTCTGGTGGGATTATTGCTTTTCTATGTCAGCTGTGCTTTTCATGGGCTTATTTTCAATTTGTTTTACTCATTTTAAAATGATCGTTCAAAACAATAGTTTTAAACACTAGATGAACAAAGGCCTGGACAAAACAGCAGGCTGTGCTCCTGCACCCCAGGAGAGTGAGATGTGTCAGGCCGCCTGCAGGAAATGGGAACGCCTGGGGCAGTCTCTGCCGGGAGCTTTGTCTCCTGTGGGCCAGATTTCGGTAGCCTGCTGTTGGCAATGCCTTTCTTTCGAGTGCTAGTAGCGTGAGAGGACACTACTGCACCTCGATTCTTTCATCATGAAAATAAGGCCAAGATTATTTTCCAGGTAACATGACTGTGAGGATGAAATGAAAATGAAATTCGTAAATGAAAATGCACAGCACAGTGTCTGTTAGATAGCAGATTCTCAGTGAATGTTCTTTTTTTCCCTCCTTCCCTCTCTCCCTCCTTTCCTTTTCTCTGTTCTTCTTTCTCCTTCGTTTATTAGTTATAAAAACAAGAAGTTGGAGTAATATTCTCTAATTAAGGAATCCAAGTCTGTGCCTTTAAAAAAAGAGAGAATCAAAGACCTTGTTTTATTAGTGGGATGTGATATGTTATTTGGAAACCTAAAGAAAAATGAATTTTTTTTCCAAGTAGGAGGAAAAATATCCAGATCTTTCCTGCTCTGGGAGCCTCAAAAATTAAAGGCAAAGTGATGAGCACGTCGGAATGGCTTCTTTCTTTCTATTTATAGTTTTTGCCATACAGCCTGGTGCATGGTGAGGTGCTTTTTCCAGCATAGAAACTTTCCTTGGCTAAGGAAAGGCGAGAATAAATACTTTTCCTGGGATGAGTCCATAACCGGTGCCCTCTTTCCAATATTCCTCCAGATTGGAATTTATGCTTAAAAATCCGAGTGGAGAGAGACTGAGTTTCTCCAGCAAAAGCTTTTGCAATGAAAAGTCAGTGGTGTTCTTTTTTTAAAAGGTGAGGTGATGGGGATGTGGCTCAGTGGGAGAGTGCTTGTCTGGCATGCATGAGGCCCTGGGTTCAATTCCCCATACTGCTAACATAAAAGAAAATGAAGGGCTGGGGTTGTGGCTCAGTGGTTAAAGCACTTGCCTAGCATGCATGAGGCACCGGGTTTAATTCTCAGCACCACATATAAATAAAAGAATAAAGTAAAGGTCTATCAACATCTAAAAAATATTTTAAAAAAAGAAAAGAAAAAGAAATGTACAGTGACTGCATGTGGATTTGGTAAGTGTGCACACAGTAGTATTGAAAAAAAGGCTCCTGATAGAGATAACAGGAGAGGGCTGGGGCTATAGCTCAGTTGGTGGAGTGCTTGCCTTGAATGCGCAAGGCCCTTGGTTCAATCCCCAGCACCACAAAAAAAAAAAAAAAAAAAAAAAAAAGAGAGAGATAACAGGAGAGAGAGAATAACAGAATCCTTTATGCTTTCCCATCTCAGCAGGACCCCCCTTAATTCAAAGGCTTCCCTATGCATACCTCAATGGTGGTTGAGGCCAGCTAGGCTAGGCACCACCAGCAGTTTTCCAGGAAGGGGAAAGCTCTGAATCAAATAAATAAACGGGCCCTTGAGGGGGCAGGAAAGGTGTTGGGTAGTTCTTCTGACCCTTCTCTGTTCCTTCTCCAGCACCTCCTTCAGGCAGATGGTCACATGGCATCTGTCCCAATCCTGATCTGCTCCCATTACCCACGTATGAATCATCCTGCATTGCCTTCTCAGAGATCATTCCAGATCTCAGAATTTCCTTTCTTGAGATCTTTCAAAGAGGTTGTAAATCAGATACTTTATTTCTAAAACCAACTCTTGTGATCTCTTCTAACACTCTGAACTTATCCTTTCAACTAGACTTAAAATTGTCTGGTGTATGTTTGGGTGAGGAGGAGTGGGGATGGGTCTCAGGGCAGGGCAATAGGAGAGAAGACAGAGGTCAGACAGGGTTGGCGGTGGGGGACTATCTCATCCTTGCATCCAGCCTCACAGCCACTATCGGCAAAAACATATTTATGGCCAATTCACACTTGTGATTAGGAGCTTGTCATGCACAGTGAGGCCTAGGCTAGGATAGTCATGACCAAGCCAGAGGTAGTTTTCGCTCCATATTTCACTACTGAGGTGTTATTTACATACTCAATGAGATGAAGGAGAAATCTATTATTATATTTTATGTTTGTAATGTATACTCTGCCTAATTCTGAAAAAAAAAAAAAAAAAAGGAGTTGGCAGAAAGTTAAGAGTTTTTAATAAGGCTGCTTATGTAGAAATAGAAATTGAAAGCCATGTTAAAGGAGGAAGAAGGAGCTAAAATTACAACACATTGGCTAAAATAATATTATGATTATAGATAGCTTAGAGCTGGGGAAGTCTGTGGGACAGGCTGCCCTGCAATGTTCAGTATCTCTCACTTGAGAGAGAAGTGGGGAAAAAGTGATTTAAATAATTGTATATTGCTTATGTAAGAATAGGATTTCCATAAATAATGTGTGAGTAGAAGCAGAGAGCATAAAGGGAATATCCAGGGGTGGATGCAACTGAATCTAGGGATTTGGGTGACTATTGCAAGGATGGGCAAGATTCTTAATTTAGGAGGCTGTGAGAGTGATTTGTGGCTTTATTTTTAAATGGTTGCATTTGGTCATCTTGGAAATAATTTTGGTGTTTTGGGGTCAATTTTCAGATAATATTTTTCTGTGAGATCTATGACTTGCTTATATGCCCCACCTCTTGTGAAAATTAGATGACCAGAACATATAAATTTCTCTCTCTCTTTGTGCTAAATAGTTGTCTAATTAATTGCTTAATTTATCTGGGCATTATTTATATATAATACATGTGCCACATTTATATATAAATATTGTCTTATTTATATAATGTGGATAATAACATTTTCCTTATTCCATTGGAGGATCCAGAAGAATGACTAGTTGCAAGTGTTTTTTAAGAGTCGGGATAAGCAAAACAATGCTGCAAGAACAAACAATCCCTGGTCATCAATAGCTTAATATTAAAAAGAAAGTTTATTTCTCATTTACACTTATGTCCAAGAGGAGTTGGCAAAGAAGCACTGCCAGTAACAGTCACTTAAGGCCTCAACGGTGGTAGAAGCTGTGTGTCAGCAAACCTTCTGCTATTACCGCAGTGGAGGGACAAGAACATGATGGATCACACACTAACCTCAGTGTGTGATACACGTCACTTCTATTTCTACTCACACAACATTGGCCAAATCAAGTCACAAGTCCCTACCCAACTTCAAGAAGGCAGAGAAGTGCAAACTCATCATGGGCCTAAAGGAAGAGAGAATCAGAGTATTTGTGGACAGTTTTAATTGTGGCACAGTAATATAACTGGAGACTTGAAAGTACATATGATTTGCTCCAAACAGACATGAACATGTCCACTTTCTCCACTCTAAATCAGCTATGTTTGTATCACAACTCTAGGCTTCAGGGAACATTGACCTGAGATTAGAAAATCCACCAATTTCAGCGTATCAACCTCATGACATAGCAGGGACCCAAACTGAAGCCAGGATGCTGCTCGCTAGAGACAGCAGAGTGAGATGCCAGCTCCCATTGACTTTTGGTGGCTTCTAGGAGACTTAAATAAAGGATTGGGTCTTCCTTGTAGTGGAAGAGCTGCGGCTGACTAATAACGTCTAACATGGGAATGGAACGGGAGGAGAAGCAGTTGTCAGTCAGTCTTTTGCCTTCCTTGATTGATTGTATCCCTCAAGAGGACTATACAGCAGCTGATGAAAGGATTCACCCACACAGATCCATTCTGGAGAATGCTTTGCAAATCTCTCTTCTCCAAGTGTGCATTCCAGAGCCGGTCTACAGCTTCCAAAGGACCCAACTATGCCGGCACTGTCCTAGTTTAAAGTGCTTTTCTTTGTTGGTTCCATCCTGCCTTGCCTCTTCACTCCTCTTGGGCTGTACCAGGTAACACATCTTTCTAGAGACCAGAGAGAAAGGCATTTTCTGAGTTTCCGTAGCCTGTCCAGAAGGGCTTTTAAACATCTCATCCAGCCAATTCTTTCCAAAAATACCCACTCCTGTTTTAAAAATGGAGGATTATATAATTCTTAAACTGGCCTCACCCATTTCCCTTCTTGCTTAGATGCCATGACTGTCACTGTGTGGTTAGATTTCAGGAAGCCATGGAGAGGCACAGGATTTTAAATCTGCAGCCACTTGAGCCAGGAAGTTGATTCCATTCATGGCAGGGTTGGGTCCTGTCTAGAGGAATGGCCACTTTTTTAGGGATGGTCCAAGATGTCTTGCTGGGTTTGGCTTACATAAGTTTACTTTAAGCAGGAGGCCAGAGGCTGCAATTCACATGTTGTTGTTCATTTGGGATCTTTGTCATACTCATCTTGGTTATGAAAGGATATGACCTGGAGTGAGAACACTGGTACATTTCCTCAAATTTATATTACTTAAGGCCATTGACCCCATGTCCCTTAACTCCCTCCTTACTGGCTACAACATTTGTGAATGTATATTGGGGCTTTGTTTAGAATTATGGGCTGGATCGTTTTCTGTCTATTTTATTATCTGAAGGGGCTCTTTCCTTGGGACAGAGAAAGGGGATGGAGGGATGTTTACTGAGTACTTCTCATTGACTAGGCCTGTGTCAGGTGCTTCTTGTCAGTATCTCATCGGTCTCTTTTGTGATATAGGGCTTGATAACCCTGTTTTGTGGGTGGGAGAACTGAGACTCAGTTGAATGACTTTGATCACGTGGCCAAGTCAGGAGTCAAAGGTTAGTTGGCCTAAAGCCCCTGAGCTTCTGCAGGTAGCCTAAGATCTGTACAGAGGACTTCCCAAACTACCTGACTCAATGAAGGAGGGACAATGAAGCTCAGTCTACCCTTTACCCCCATCATTGTTAATCCTTCATTCCCAGCTCCAGCTCTGGACTTTCCCAGAATTCTGTGCAACTGTGAAAAACCATGCCACCTTGTTTCTCTCTGTGTGTATTTCTGTTCCCTGATTGATTTCCCTCTATTTAATCTGGAATTCTCTGGGGCAGTGGTATTCCATGGTAGTGCTGCTACCCAGACTGGTCAGAGGAAAGTGGGCAGCCTGTTCCTTATAAATACCGTGAGTCACATGTCTTCCCAGCTGCCAAAAATATTCAGGCAGAGCCCAGTATTCCTTTGGCCTGTGTAAATTTCCTGAGACTGGGAACACAGTGCATCCTTTATACTCATAGACTAACATGCTTTCCTGGGGTCTTCTTATCTTAAGAACCTGGTTTTTGGTGGGCTAAGGTTCTTTCCTCAGCCCACCTAAATTGCAGTTGGGACCACCATGCTCAGCAGTGGTGGTGGATCATGGAGTCTTAGTGCTGGCCTGGCCACTTACTAGCTGTGTGGTACTGAATAACTCCTGAGACTCAGTTTATTAATACATAAAGTGGGGTGATAATAGTTCTTAAGGGCAGAAATTGATGGATCTGGGTTTAATTTCCTGGGATTTGAGAATTAAATAACTTTAATAACAACCCTCATCCTTTTCAAATCTTAGTCTTCTCACCTGTACAATGGAGATGATAATCCTTGCTCATTGGGCTGTTGTACATAGTTGAACACAAATGTTAGAGCTCTTGGGGATAATTTCTGGCATGTAATGAATTCTCAACAAAATTTGGATATTACCATTTTATTGCTATTATTATTCTAGTTTTCAAGGTTGTGGGGTGGGTCAAATAAGCCCAAAGCCTGAAAGTGAGTAATGTAGAGCTTGGAATACACTAGATTCTTCAAAATAGCTTCTCTTGGACTTTGTAATGAGGATATGAAACTTTCAAGAAGGCAGTAAGTAGTTGGAAAGGAACTTCTCAGCAGGCTCTGTGCTGGTTGCTCAGAATTTAGAGATGAGCTTCTCTTCTCCCCAGGGCACTGGGAGCACATAAACCCATAGGGAAACAGCCACGGACAGCACAGGGAGAGGGTGGGAATGGTTCAGAGTGATGAAGGTACATGGCCATGGAAGACCCTATTCTTCCAGCTTATTGTGTTGGAAACTTTAATTTGTTTTATTTTTATCACCAATAGTTTTTTTTTTTTTTTTTTTTTGGTACTGGGTATTGAACTCAGGGACACTTGGCCACTGAGCCACATCCCCAGCCCTATTTTGTATTTTATTTAGAGACAGGGTCTCACTGAGTTGCTTAGGGCCTTGCTAAGTTGCTGAGGCTGGCTTTGAACTCGCGATCCTCCTGACTCAGCCTCCTAAGTCACTTGGATTACAGGCGTGCGCCACCGCGCCCGGCTCACCAATGGTTTTATTTGTTTGACCAGAAAGAAGAGCAGAGATGAAGTTGTAAAGGGTTATATTGAGAAGTTCTTGTCCATGAATAGCCAAAAACCACAAGAAGAGATTGAGTAGGAGAAAGACATGAGTACATTAGTCTTTTTGGAAGATGCTTCTGGCAGCCAAGGGAATTGGGGAACAGGTAGAAAAGGGCAGGGACAGCAACTTGGAGGCTTGGCCATCAACCAGGTGAAAATAACAGGGACCCTAAACGTGTTTGGGGGGGCAGATTCAGGAGGTCTGTAGAAAATAAGCAGAAAGGTTTTCCCAAGACAAGCTAAGGGGAAGCCACTTAGGGTATGAGATGGGAAGTGCAAGGGAGTGGGGATAAGGTCTTTTTTGAGGAGAAGGCACTTACCGCTCTTTTGGTCTTCTTCCTCTCCAGGAAATTCTCCTTCTTGGATTACTTAGATGTGACTATGAACTAAGGCATAGTTTGGTACTGAGAAGAATTGGAGGATTGCTCAAAGCACAGCTCTGAGTACATATTCCTAAAAGGGGCTCTCAGGACAGTCTCCAGATGATCTTTCTGCCTCTCATTGGGAGGCAGGAAGAGGTACATATCAGGAGCTCTTGGAAACTCTTGAACTTTCTAGAGATCATGATGGTGGAAGGCTACCATGTGTCATTGGGCACTTGAAGAGTGACATAGTCACCTGGGACTCCAGTCCAATGATTGGGTTGTTTTGTCCTCAAGTTGAGAATAAATGGAAGTGTGCCATCTTGTCCAGGTATTATTTGGAATTTAATAGTCCCTCAAGCCATTGTACATCAAGTTGTCTTTGACAGATGTTCCTGGTCAGGGCAGAGAGCTTGATAAATGTCCTTGCACACAGCTGCCTGGCTCTAAGCAGTAAATACATTTCCCATCAGCCCCAGTGCTGAGTCCTGAGCCTGGCTCCCTGCAGGCTCTGAGTGTGGCTGTTGGCTGAATGCAAAGCACCTCCCTGCTGCCTCCCCTTGGGGCTGCCACCTCAGAGACCTTGCAGGAAGTGAGGGTGATTGATGTTTATAATGACCTCACAGTATTTTGACAGTCCTGTCATGTGCAGTCACAGCTCTGTCCCTTTCCAAGCCAAACCCAGTCTGTGCCAGGCATCAGGTCCCTGAAATAGGGGCCAAGTTCTCCTTGGTGTAGGTATCACAAACTTCCCTCTAAGCTCCTGCTGTCTGACTTTCACAAACCCTTGTCTCCTTCAGTTTTCCACAGGAAGGACAGAAGAGATTGTGGACAAGCCCAGAGTAGAAAACTCTGTTCTGTTTAGCAGGGTCAATATCACTTTTAAATAGTTGTTTATCAGGTATAGATGATTATTATGAGGGGACTCAATTTTTGTAGAACCAAGCACAGCTGCTTGGCTAACAGTCTGGTTTTATTTCCCCCCTTGTGTTGTTTGTGGCATAAGGTGAGGATATTTCCAGTTTGAGAGTATCCCTGCCCCCAGTGTGGTGCCATTTGGTTCATGTGCTTCGTCTGACGTCCATCTGCTGCCACAGAGAACCCTTCACTTTTCAGTCCCTCAAACAGATGGCCAAGAATGAGAGCCAAGTTTGGGAAATAGTCAAACCAAGTGAGAACATGGGACTGGGAGTCAGGGGCCAGAATCCTGGAATCCAACCTTGGAAGAGCTAATGACTGACTGTGTGGCCTAGAAAAAATTGCTTAACCTTTCTGGGCTTCACCTGTCTTGCACACTAGAACAATAGCAATAACAAAAATAACAAGCTAGGATCCTTTCTTACATGAGAACTGAATGGGAATGAACAGGATCCCAGGAAGGGGATTGGAGGAAGGGTTCGTCTCACTTCCTTGTTGAAGTGAGAGTGTCTATGTCTATTCCCCTGGGTGGTTCTTGCAGACATTTGTATATGCTAATTTCCCTCAAGCTAAGTACAAGTCATTCCATCAATGACTTCAGCACTTGTACTCCCCAGACAGTTTCCAGGAGCAGTGATCACCTGTGTGAGATATTTGGAGTTAATGTCATCAGGGAGGGAACCTGCCCTGGCATGCTGGGGTCAGAACTGCAAAGGTCAGGAATTGGGACTGGGGTTTTCCTGGAAGCCACAAATGCATCCTGATGTGTCTCCTGCAGGAATTCTTCAGTCCCAGGCCAGCTCTTCAGGAAGCCTCTTCTTCACACAGGCACTAGGGATTCAGTCCTCTTCTCTCTTTTATAATCCACACACCTTCACTAGGGGGTCTCCTATCCTGACACTAAATGTGAAAGGAACCTGTTTTTCCATCTCAACCCTGATGATAGGTTCCAGCAAAGCCAGATATCAGTGAATCTTAACAGGTTTACTGACTTTTAAAATAGTGAGGAAGGCTGGACACGGTGGTGAATGGGTTCAATCCCTAGCACCGCAAAAAAAAAAAAAAAAAAAGCAAAAAAAAAAAAAAAAAAAAGCTAAGGCAGAAGGATTGTAAGTTTGAGGCTAGCCTCAGCAAATTAGTGAGACCCTGTCTCAAAATAAGAAGGTTAAAGAAGAGCCAGGGATGTAGTTCAGTGGTAAAGTATTTCTGGGTTCAATTTTCAGTATCAAAAGGAAAAAAAAAAAAACACTGAGAGGACATAAGAATGTTCAGTGAACTATGTATTTGGATGGAAGTTAAGGTGAAGAAGCAATAGGATAGGTTTAGGAAAAATGATGATGGGCTTTCTTGAACATCTACCAAGTGAACACCTGGTATACTAGGAATGAGAATTCCCCATCCCCTGTGAGGTATGCCCATCTCACAGAGGGGAACTGAGGTACAACCATAAGTGGCAGAACTGAGATTTAGCCCTCAAGGGTGCAGGTTCCAAGACTCCAGAACAGAGGGGCATACCTAAGGGGACTGGCTGATGTGCCTGGTGGGGCATCTAAAGCCCAGGAGCTCTCTCCTGTTGTGGTTATAAGTCTTTCTTCTAGTACAAGGCAGAAATTAGGTTTTGTCTCCTTAATTCAAGTGAGAAGATTGTGAAGGAACACTTGGGGTCTCTGGAGAAAGGGTTGTGTTTGATTAAGGATATCTGTCAGGAGCTTGAGAAGGGGATGGCAAGGATGCTTGCTTCGCTTTTTGCAGAGTCTGCTCTGGGGCTCCAGGCAGCCCTGTTCAGCCTTAACTCTCTTCCGCCGTCTCCCTCTTGGTGCTTTCTCCATCTGTCTCCATTCATCTGCCCTGAACCTCTGGAGGCACATGGTTTTTTCTTCTTCAGGTCTCAGATTCTCATCTTTTGGGCTTTGGGTTGAAACTGTTGCCAGGGAGGTCCCTCAGTCAGTCTCAGCTAGCATCCATGCACTCTGCTCTCCAGAATTCTGCTTATTTCTCCTGTCTTATCCTGAGACACAAATGGACAGTCTGTAGCATCTTCTGCTCCAGACCAGCAGCCTCTCACCCTGAGAGCACCTCGTGCTGTCTCCGTCCCCAGCCATCACACTGTGATTCAACACATCTGGAAATCTTATACTTTTTTGGGAAGGAAGGGGTTCTGCACCCTACTCTAACCTCAGCAGCCTAGTCCAGTTGTCCTTAACAGGTGGCAAGTCCTTTTGTCTGGTTTCGCTAATTTATATTTCATTAATAGTTTAAAAGACTGTTACTAAATGGGAAGGACATGTTGGCTTTTATCTTTGATTCTTCTAACCTCTTTGAGTTAGGTAGGGTAATTTCTGATTCACTGGGTCCAACTTTCCTGAGCTCAAAAAATGACTCCCTGGACCCATGAAGAAGCAGGTTGGTCTTACCTGAGGCCTAGCTCCCATCAGTTTGGGTTGGGACATGTGATGTTCTGGAACATTCTCCAATTAGCTGTTGCCTATGAATCCAAGTAGAGTGGATACTTTGAACTCTATTTGGGTTTACATGTTTTCCCCATCAGTCAAAGGAGCAAGAAGGAATGATTAGCACCCCAAACTACTCACATGTCTTATCTACTGGCTGCCATAACAAACCTGTGCTGTATTAATCTCCATTTATAGATGAAGACAATTGAGTGTTTACTATGAATCAGGTTGGCACTGTATCTTTATGGTATGTGTACATGTGTGTGTAAAACCTCACTTAATAACTCTTGCAACAATCCTACGATAGCCTTACCTTCAATTTATAAATTTACACAGGCTCAGGAGGTTGAATGCTATGTTAAAGGACATATACTGGGAAATTCTGAACCAGGATTAAAATGTAAAATTCCCAATTCCTAGGCCCAAGCCTTTAACTCCACCCTCAGTGAAATAGGCATTATTTTCTTCTCTTATTCTTGGAAATGTTAATAAGAATTTCCAGGACAGGGCTGGGCTGGGAAGGCCCCTGTCTGACCTGCTGTTTAAAACACTCCAAATGCTGAGCTCTGGCCAAGCCACAGCATACATGGCTGTGGTTCAAACAAGTAAGCGAGGCCATTGCACCTTCTCATTAGCATCTTGGAGGAGAACAAAAGCAAGAGAACTGCAGTCTCTGCCCTCCATTTCACTATGGAGCCAGGCCACTGACTTGGTGACTGGCCAGACATCTCAGGTGTCCTTCAGGTCAGAGGAGTAATAGGACACAGGGATGACTTCTCAAGCTTTCAGAATGCTTCTTCCCCAACCCTGAGATTTGCAGATAGTCCTCCATTACCCCCACCATCTCTGGTTTCTGAAGGTTGCCTCTGTTACTGTCCAGTGTCTGAAGCTTCTGAGATAAAAGACTGGCAACCTGGCCTTCCCCCTGCTTCTGTGATATGCAGGTTCACTGCGACATGCAGATTCAACTTAAACTCTCCCCCTTGCAATTACACAAGTCTGTACTTGGGCACTTCATGTCTGCACGTCTTTCCTTCTTCCAGCAACCCCATTCCGATCACTCATTCATTTAGTGTTAACCAGACAACTTTGGTGTGCTTCAGCTGCCTTATACTTAGTAAGAAAATTAATATATATATACAGTCCTTCCTTCAAAGACTTCATATTTCATATAACAATTCATTTTCTCCAGATGTTACAAATTTGCAAAATTCATTTGCTTTCGTTTTCAGTTGGGCATTTTCTCTTCGGGTCTATTTCTGCATGCTACTCTGCTTCCCCCGCTGCAGACTTCCTGATGCATATTAATCTTCTGTAGCCCTGAGTTCCCAGGTGCATTCCAGGTCTTTCTTTAGTATGAACAGGGGGCTCTATTAGTTCAGGCCAGTGAGTATTGTGAATGTCATGTGACACTTGGTGCTGCAGCCTTCTGCTTTGATAGGAAGGGTTTTCTTGAGAGACAGCATGATTTGTTCAGGCCAAAGCTGGCAGAGAACTAATCCCTGAATAATCCCTGAACATAAGCTTCAGGTCATGGAAGTCTCTTAGCCTCTAAATTCTGCAGGCCTCAAGTTAGAGATCTTCTACCTTTAGCTATCTTACTCAGGACATACTACGTACGTGTCCGGGGGCAGGCATTACAGTTGTAGGCAAAATTGGCCTTTGCTATTATAATGCAAAGGCCTTTAAGTGTGTCATTCATTTTTCAGGGTGATCTACAGTGGGCCACAGTCCTTGCTGCTCCTTATTAGGAATGCCACCTCTCCTTCCATTTATTACCATTCCCTGATGGGTTTGTGACAGACTATTCTCATTGACTCCTGGTAATAACTGGATGAAGAACATTTTGTAGACAAGGAAAGTGAGGCCCATCTGGAGGTTATGGAATATGTGCCAACTCCCATAATAGGATCAAGGATGGGCTTAGTCTTTCTAATGTTATATTCCTACCCTTCCACTCCACTATGCTTCTTCTAACCAAACCCTTCATCCATCAGACAAGCTGGTACCATGGTACCATGTAGCAGTGGTCCAGGCCTGACCTGGGCTTGCAGGAGTAGAGAGACATGGCCACAATGTTTCTGACCTGAAACATTATTAACTCAGTTCTTTGCACCTGGGTGTGTGTGTGTGTGTGTGTGTGTGTGTGTGTGTGTTTGTAAGAGAGACAGAGACAGAAACAGAGATGGGGAGGGGGAAGGAGAGTTCGTTCCCAAGATGGTCACCATGGCAGTGGATAGCAGATAAAAGGAAATTGAATTGTCACCAGAGACTAAAGTATAACTTGACAGTTTTTAGTCCAAAGATAGTGATCTGAACAGAACTTGAAAATCTTCTACTTTCCCTCTAAGGAAAATGCCTCAGAAAAAGCCAACTGAATTGTAATAGGAAATATAAAATGTTGCCATGGAGAAATAGGGAAGGATGTATCTACATACCTGAGACTTGGAGAAATTTTGGCAAGATATTGTGGAGTGGAGAAGGGAGTGATCATTTCCCTTCATCCCCTCAAACTTCTGGATCTCTAAGCTGGCAAAATTAATTTCCTGTCAGTTTACCAGTTTGGCATTTCTATATTAAATCTAAATCATCTTCAACTCTCATTCCTTGTCTCTAAAAGATTTGAACAAGGATCCACACTGTCTGTCAAAATCCCAAATAGGTAGGTCTAGTTGAAATGTTTGAATGTGGGCCAAGGAGTTAAAACAAAACATTATCAAAGGGTTAAAACAAAAAGGATATTTTTTGATACTGGGGATTGAATCCAGGAGTGCTGTACCCCTGAGTCACATCTCTAGCCCTTTCTTAATTTTATTTTGAAACAGGGCTTGCTAAGTTGTCCAGGTTGGCCTTGAACTTACAATCCTCCTGCCTCCTGAGTCTTTGAGATTATAGTCATATGGCACTTTGTCCTGCTTTGAAAAGGTTTTCTTATAAAGAAAACACTTTGGTTTTCCCTAAGACTTCTTCAGCACACCAAGTACCAGGAAATAGTTCCAGAGTTTGGATATGAAGGGTTTGACCTAAATATCACATTGTTTAAAATAATAAAGCCATAAACAATCTGAACCATTTGGTCATTGAGCTTGATTTGAAAAACATTTTAATACACAGTATTTCACTCTTTAAATGAACCCTGTGGCTAATCATTTATAGAGTGATTTTTTTTTTTTATGTAGTGAATACTTTTCTGGTGACATAAATATATACTCCCTTGACACTGAATTTCACACGTGGGTTTTCTAAAAGCAGGGCGTAGTGGAATTGAATCTGCTAAGAAAAATAACCATAATTTTAGGTGGCAGGTGACTGTTTTCCTCTTCTTGTGTTTTCCAGTCTGTGTTCAGATACCATCATGAGAAGTAAGTCTTTGGAATCAGTCACACTGATGAGCAGGTCTCCATTCATCCCAGTGGTCTTTGATAGACGTAAAAATGGCTCCTATGCTTTAATGGCTATTTGAATCCAGGTGAGCCAGAATGGAGTGAAATCTGGAGACTGATATTTAAGTCTGAGTTCTGGATTCTTCATCTTTTTTTGTTGTTGTTGACACACAATAGTTGTATGAATTTATGGGATATGTGTAAATTGAGATTGGCCAATGGGTACAGTGTCCAATGACATAGGAGGACATGCTGGTGTGCTCCAGTAGAGAGACTATAGTTAACACAATATTATATATTCCAAAATAATAAGAAGAGAGGATTTTGAATGTTCTCATCACAAAGAAATTGATTATTCTATCCTACACTGGGAACCTTGTCTCCTTCCTCTTCCTCTTCCATAGAAAGTGGTTTATGAAATGAGAATAGCCACTAGTACCCTATGCTGGGGACCCACAGTGGAGGGTGTTTTGTGATTCCCAGAGGGATTCTCAAATACATCCCACAGCTGCTCCAGGCCTTCTCTACTCTACTAATACCTTGAGTCACTGTCTGAGTACCTTTAACTACCTAACTTGAAATGCCCACATGCCTGACCTTCTCTTAGGTCTTGAAGGTCAGGAGATTGTCTTCCCACCCCTCCCCTGCCTGGGCTGTCCCCTCCACTTCCTCCCACCTCGTAGGTTTCTGATAACTGAACATCCTTGTGTGCATCCTGACCTGGCTCCAGCTGCTGCCTTGTCTCAGTGGATGCAGTTGGGAGGAGATGCTTGCAACCACCTCCTTCAATCCTGCCACCCAGGTCCTCTCTAGCTCCTGCTGCTCCATTTCTGCTTTCACTACTCTACTCCTTAGCCACCCTGCTACATTCCATTCTTTAGGGTTCTCAAACTGCATTTTCTCAGGCATTTTGAGAAAAGGAGGTACAAGCTGGCTCTGCCCTGCTTCAACCAATTACCTATTAAGTACTGGGATGCTATGAAGAGTTTATTAGAGCAAGGGCTTACTGGTCTTCAGATAGATACACCTGAAAATTGTGCTCTGGGGTAGGGCACAGTGAGGCTGTTATTTCCAAAGCCTGGCATGACGCCTCCTGAGAACATTGGGCTTTTGTAGGGAAAATGGGAAGGCTGGTAGACTAGTATACTTCCTTTTATGTAACTTCCCCAAATCCTACTGTGCATGAATCTCCTCCACAAATCTCCAGGCATCTTTGATTAAGAGCTTCTTGGAAGCTACATCTTGGACTCTGCACCTGGGAAAGGAGGTACCTGTGAGTGTGTGGCCTTCCAATGGGCAGCCAGACCTGCTGCAGAGATTTTGCCAGCTTCTAAATCAGCTTCCATGTCTTGAGGGGTCTGGGATGACTCTGCACAGAACAATCCTTGTCCCCAAGCCTTTGCTGGCTGGCTCATGGTTTGGGCTGATGGCTGATCCCTTTTATGCCTGCCCACAACTTTCTCTGTTCAACACCTTATTAATTGATTGCTCAACATTTTGTAATTTAACGTCTTTCATATCCATCTGTTGGCAACCAAACACAATTCAACTTTTGCAGTAATTACCGTGATCAGCATGAAGTACTGACCAGAAACTGCGACCATGATTCCTAGTAGTCTGCACTCATGGTTCTTTGTCTCTTAGTGTCTGAGAGAGCCCAGGAGGGAGGAAGAACCACAACTGGAACTCTGATTTTTCGGAACTGTCTTTCCTGCCCATGGCGAAGACTAGCCCTAGGGGACTGGTAGGCCTAATAGACTATCTCCTCCCTCTGCCTTAAGGACAGGCAGGAAAGGAGTCCCATGAAATGGCCACAGGCATGAATGCCATTTTTTTTTTTTTTAAAGGAAACTCTCTACATTTTATTTCATTCATTTTTGTGAGTTCTTTAGAATTCTGTGTTAACTGGAAATAAACACACTTAATTTTTAGCTTCATTGTCTCATTAGGTGAGTGCAGGTGACCTGGTTCAAGCTGTGGCTCTGTTATGTACTGTTTGTGTGACTAGGCACCTCTATTAACTTCTCTGAGGCTCAGTTTCCTCATCTGCACAAAGGGGGCAATACTATCTGCTTTGCTTTCATGAAGTCATTCAACATTTATTGAATATCTTATATAATTTTCATGTACACTAAGCATGTGCTGGGCCAGAACTGGTCCCTTATGGAGCTCCTGTCTAGAGGGAGGTAAGTCAAGAGGCAGTTATGATGCAGGGGGATTGTGTAGTGCTTTGGGTTGGAGAATGCCTGGTCTAGAGGATAATGACCCCACTTTCCAACCCTGAGAATCTGGCAGGTATGGGAAACAGGTGGGTGGCCTGGGGAGGCCTCTGGGAACCCCGTGTGCTTGGGAAAGAACTGGGCTGTGGTCTAGGTAGGAGGTGGAGGGAACTGGCTGGGAAGGTGTTGAGGTTTGGGCAAGGCTGTGGGTTACAGAACCAGAGCTCTGGGAGGCACTGTGGGGAGAGGCTCAGAGAAAGCATAGGGCAGCTGGGATGTGGGAGAGAACAGAGAGATGGCAGAATGCCTTTTTGGCAGCCTCCAGGGTCTCCTGCCAAGTGAGGCATGGTGGGCTTAGCAGGCCGCAGCATTTCCCAGGTGATTGATCTCACTAGTCTCCTGGGGGGCACAGAAGTGTGGGGGCAGGATGTGCAGGGGTGTTGACTTAGGCAGTTGGGGACTGGGCTAGTCAGCCTACTTCTAGAATCAGCAGCAGCCAGTGGTAGGGAAAGACCAACCTGTCTGGAAAGGGGTCCCATGTGGAGATAGTGAGTTGCAAGACCCCTGGGAGAATGCCAGGCATGTTTGTTCCAAACCCAGACTGAAGTACTGCGCTCTGCCAGCTCCCTAGTTCCCTGGAGTGCTCCTTCCCTATCTCCTTACAGACACCTGAATTACGGACGTCAAGAGGTTTTTATACCAGGAAAGCCCATTGGTGAAGGTCAGTTGTCCTTGAGTAGACCACAAGTCACAGCTTGCTTTCCCTTCTCTAAGAGGACCTCTGGTTGCAACTGCCGGCCTCAGGGCTCACTCAACGACAGCAATGCCAAATTCCTTCTCCCTGGCCTTCCTCACGTTACTCTGCATGCAGCCGCAGGAGGAAGGTAGATTTAGAAGCAGAGTGACAGTGAGGGGGAGACAGAGATAGAAAGAACCTGTTGCAAACATTTCCCATCTACTGTCATCCTGTTTTAAGCATCACCTGCCCTAGCCACAAAGGACAAGCATGTGTTTGTAGGAGGGCTCTAGAATGCCTGGCATACACCAGGAAGGAGCACCCTTCCAGGTTGGCCTGCTTCTGCTTTGCAAAATCTGGTTAGAAACTTTTGCCCTTTCCACATTTAGCAATATTGCAGTGTGAGAGCTTATAAGTTTACAGACATGGTTCCAAGTAATTCATTCTTTGATCTATGTTGCTTGTATGTTACCATATTGGACACTATTTCAGGTTTATGTAGCTTTGGTTTCAAACAAATTGTGTGTGTGTGTGAGAGAGAGAGAGAGAGAGAGAGAGAGAGAGAGAGAGAGAGAACCTGGAATTTGCTTATACTTTATTTGATCTGAAAGTTGGTTAAAATCGCACATTTTCAAGTCAGCAGGATTCAGTACCTGCTATCACTTTGATGTTTCATATGATTGTATATTTTGCATTTGAGTTAGGTCAGAATGGGTGAGTCTGTTTGAGGTTCTTAGGCATGCCAGGACTCAGTGCTTGCAAAGCTCAAGGAGTTGCTTGCTTTGTCCATGAACCTGGGTCTGAGGGGCAGCATGTGAGTCACACCCAGCCTGAACTTATTCTGTTCAGCTCATGCAGTGTTTTAAAATCTGGAAAATTACATTGAAATTCAGATATTCCAGGTATCTATTGCTGCCTATTAAAAAAATCTTAGAGAAAAAAAATCAAAGGGAGATAGCAGAGAAAAGGGACTAAGGGGTGGAAGAAAGAAAAGGAGGTAGGAATGCTGGGGAGTGATATTGGCCAAATTATATTGTTGTATTGTGTGCACTACGAATATGTAACAACAAATTCCATCAATATATACAACTGGGCTGGGGATATAACTCTGTTGGTAGAGTGCTTGCCTTGGAAGCACAAAGCCCTGGGTTTAATCCCCAGCATGACAAAAAAATATATATATATATATATATATATGTACATATATATATATGTATACACACACACACAACTATAATGCAATAATTAAAAGTGGGAAAAAAACACAGTGATTTTCTCTCTCTCTCTCTCTCTCTTTTTTTTCTTTCTCCCTCCCTTCCTTTCTTTTTCTTTTTCTTTTTCCTTTTCCCTTTTCCTTTTCCTTTTTTTTCTTGTCTCTTTCTTTTTGATTCTGGGGATTGAATCCAGCGACACTTTACCAATGAGCCACATCCCCAGCCTGCTTTATTTTTTGTTTTGAGACAGGGTCTCACTAAGTTGCTGGGGCTCGCCTTGAACTTGTGATCCTCCTGTGTCATCCTCCCAAGTTGCTGGGATTACAGTTGTTTGCCACCATACATGGCAAAAATCTAACGATTCTTAAAGAACAGCAATATATTTATTTTCTCACAAGTTTGTAATGTGGGCAGGACCAGCAGATTTAACTTGCTCTATTCTGCTTCAGCTGAGAACCTGGGGCTGGAACCACTTGAGGCTTTCTTATTCACCTGTCTGTTGGGAAGTTGGCTTCCGATGGGGACCTCCCCTGACCTTCAGTGGCTCTTCCACATGACTGGCTGGCTGTCTTCCCTTGCATGGTGGCTGCATTGGAACATGGGAGTCCTAAGAAAGAGACCCCAGTGGAGCTGCATTGTCTTTGTAATTCACTCTCCAATGCTATAGAGTGTCACTTCTGCTTTGTTTTGGTTATTTAAAGTCACTAAAGCTGGTCCATGGGCAAGATGAGGAGAATTAGACTCCACCTTTTTGATAGGAGAACAGTCAAAGAATTAGATCCATTTTATTTATTTTTATTTAAAAAAATGTTGTTGGTGCATACTAATGATATAGAAAGGTGGGTTTCATTGTGGCATATTTGTGCATGTGTCTAACATACTTTGATTGGTTTCATTCCCTACTGCCTCTCCTTGCCCTCCACTCTTCCCTCCCCTGGTCCCCTTTCTCTACTCTGCTGGTCTCCCTTCTACTTTCATGAGGTTCCTTTTTTCTCTTTAGCTTCCACATATGAGAGAAAACATATCAACCTTGAACTTCTGAGTCTGATGCATTTTGCTTTACATGATATTCTCCAGTTCTGTCCATTTTCCTGCAAATGACATAATCTTTATGGCTGAAAAAAGTCCACTGTGTATATATACCACATTTTCTTTATCTATTCATTTGTTGATGACTGGTTCCTTACTAGCATTTATTGTTACTTGTATTCTTGATGATTGCCAGTCTAACCGGAGGGAGATGAAACTTTAGTGTGGTCTGGATTTGCATTTCCTTGATGACTAAAGATGTTGGACATTTAATCAGATATGTTTTAAAACCAACACACCAATTTCTCACTTTCTGTGGGAAATCAGGTGACCCAGCAAGAATGGTCTGAGTGGTGGCTGCCCTTATAGACAAGGTTCACACACTCCAGTTTGCCTGCACTCTCTGAGATAATGCCCTGAAATCCTGTAGGCATTGAGATCGGGTCCTCACTCCAGAAACTCAGTATCTGAGAGATTCAGAGTCACCTTTCAGCTCCTTCAATTTATAGGGACTTTTCGTTTTGAAAGGTGAGAACCGATCTCAGAGGCAGTAAATCATACCTAAATAAGTAATTTTTCTAAGATCTAGGCACCTCATTGCCCATCTTTCTTCTGGCATCAGAGATCCTTTTTTATTTGCAGGGTTGGAGGGCTGTATGTGTGGGGGGTTGTGGGCAGAGGCAGCTGAGATGAATCCATAGATTAGTGGCAGATGGCTATTCCTTTCTCAGCCTCCAAGAACAGAAGAAATGGCTGAATTCACCTTGTATAAGTGTTCAAGAAAAAAAAGTACATACATAGAATATTTTGTATTTAATAACTGAAATAATTAGGAAGTGGGTATTTAAAATTCTGTTTTAAAAATCTTTAAAATCAATAGTATAGGGGCTGGGATGGTAGCTCAGTGGTAAAGTGCTTGCCTCGCACATGCAAGGCACTGGGTTCGATCCTCAGTATCACATAAAAATAAATAAAGACATTGGGTCCATCTACAACTAAAAATATTTTTAAAAAATCAATAGCATAAATCATAATGTACTCTTTAAAAGGCCAGTTCAAAATGAACATTGCCAGTTCACCAAAACCCTCTTATGGCCTTTCCCAATTATGATCTCCTTATTCCTCCTTGAAGGTAACCATCATCCTGACACCTAATACTATACTTGAGTTTTTCTGGTTTTAAAAATGGCAGTGGACTAGTGCAGTGTGATACTATTGTGTTGGGCTTCCTTGGTCACCATTATGTTGGTGAGAGTCTTTCAACGTTGCTTGTAGCTATAGTTTGTTCATTTCCATTGTTCTTTATAGTATTCCCTTTGAATACTAATTATCATTAGTTATCAGATATACCATTAATTTATCCAGTTGACTGTTAATGAGCATTTAGATTGTTTCTACTTTTTGGCTATCATGCATAACATTGCCAAAGTGTTCACACATTCATTTACACTCCAACTAGCCAAATATGAGAGTTCCAGTTGTTCTCTATCTTTGTCAACTCTTAGTATTGTCAATCTTTTGAATTTTAGCCATTCAAGATATGTGGTAGTAGTTCATTGTGGTTTTAATTCACTTTTTCCTGTTAATTAGTGAGGCTCTTTGTAGGCCATTAGGATTTTCTCTGTTGTGAAATTCCAGTTTAGGCAATTTTTTTCCCTACCAGTTTTTTTTTTTTTTTTTTAATTTTAAGCAAGGGTTTTTTGGCCTCATAACTATTGGTACTTTTGGTCAGACAAATATTTGTCTTGTGCAGTATAGAAGGTTTGGAAGCATCCCTGGCTTCTACCCACAAGATGCCAGTAGCATCTACAGGGGTATCCAGGTACCCTCCTGTGGTCTCCCAAAGTGTCTCCAGACTTGTCCACATGTCCCTAGCAAGAAGGAGAAAGGGCCCAATCGCTCTGTGTCACCTGTCTGTGTATTGAGAATAGGAGCTTTTTGTCAGTTCTGAATATGTTTTGCAAGTATCTTCTCCCACTCTGCAGCATGGCTTTTCATGCTTTTAAAGTTGTTTTTATGGAACAGAAATTCTTAATGTAGTCCAGTTACCAATCTTTTTAAAAATAGTGCTTTTTTATTCCTGCTTTACACATCCTAGCCTAGCCCACATTTTTTTCTGGAAATTTGATTTTTTTGTCTCTCACATTTGGATCTACAATCTACATTAGGATTGACATTTTTTTTTCGTGGTAAAAAATACAGTCAGTCTTCATTTTTTAAATTTGGCTATTCAATTGACATAGCAACTTTTATTGGGAAGTTTAATGATTTTGCTTTACATTATATCTTGATACCCTGTAAGACAAGGACCACTTCATTATTCAATGTCACCTTTGCTATTCTTGGCCCTTAATGTGTTCATTAAATTTCTAGCATTACCTCATCAGTTTCCATTAAGATTAAAAATAGTGGGGTGTTGATTGGAATTTTCCCTACCAATTTGGAAAGAATGAATATTTGCAATATGGAGTTTTCCAATTTCTGAAGATAGTATATCTCCCCACTATTAAAGTTGTTTAAAATTTTCTCTTTCTAAAAAGAAGGGCTTAAAAATGCATGTGATAACTTCTTATATTAATCAAGTGCTCTGTTATTTTTCAAAATAAAGATATGTTTACATTTTTAAAGGATTAAGTTTCTTGGACTAAAAAACATTCTGAATCCTCATTGCAGAGAGAAAGAGAAAGAACAAGTCAATGTTTTAGCCTGCCATTCAGTGGCTTTGCAATCCACCCCTGACCTGCCTCCTTCCCTCCCTTGTCCCATTTCTTCTGGTCTTGTGAAGCTGCTCCAGGTTGCCTTGTCTTTTTCCTACTGTTCCCCTGGACTCCTCTTTGCCCCTAGTGAATTCCTGATGAATTCTACTTCTCGGCCCAGGTCAAGTATTTCTTGAGTATCCCTATCCCTAAGCTGGAGGAACTGCTTCTTCCTCTGGGTCTCCAGCTTTCTTCTTACATCATCCATCCTTGTGTCTGGGGGCTGGCTATGTTCTACTCTGCCCCTGCTGTAGAATATGGGATGGGACATTGTTGATAAACATTCATTCAGTCATTCATCAGCCATATCTTGAGGTCCTTCTAGATGCCAATCCCTGTGCTGGGCTCCTGGGTTCCAGAAAAGACTTGATCACGTACCCTCCTCAAGGGTAGATCATCTGGGTACCCTTGAGATACAGGCAGGCAGAGGACCCAAAGTTAGGGGCTTGGATGGGAAGGTCAGGGAGGCTGCACAGAGAATGCTGAGATTTGAAGAATAATCAGAATTTCTCAACAGGAAAGGGCCTGCCTCCCACCAGTGCCTAGCCCAGGCATAAGAAAGGATAGGGGCTCAATCAGAGTTTATTCCTTGGTAACATCTATCATATCCTGGGCTTGGGTAATCCTGGGTGCCTGGGCCCCTGCCTAGCCACCCTTCACCATCCAAGGGCAACCAATCTGTGCTTTTCTGGTCCACAGAAGAGACTAGTTTTCTCAAGTATGTGGAATCTACCAGCTTGTCTTTTGGTAGTCTCAATCTACAGGGGTATTTATAAAATCTGGAAATGAATAACATTATTTTATTTTTTAACAGATCAGAGTTGCCCTTGAAGACATTGTGTATGTCTACCTGTGATTCTAGGACATGCAGCATTTCTTAAGGGTATCCCCTTCCTTAAGGACTTGGGGATGGCTCTATGATCATCCAGTTGTCTGTTCCTCTCCACCTCACTCTCGGTCAAAATAGTCTGGACAGATCAGAGCCTTGCCCCAACTTGAACCATGGATTTTTTCAAAAAATATAATAAAAATTTGGGTGAAAACGGAAATATCTACATGTTTATTTTTAAGTGTCCTTTAAAAAATGTTAAGTGCTTTGTTGGTTGGGAAACATCAAAATAGGTCATGTGTAACTTGGTTTGCTCATAAAGAGCCTCACGCTTGGTATATTTAGAGAGGATCGGGAAGTGATTCTCATATTAAGTTTTCCTCTATTTTCCCTCTTAAACCAAAAGAGCTTGGAAAATTCCTCACCCTCTTCATTGCTGGTGAATTTTCCTGGCCTCAGAGTTCTGGTAAGGGCTCCTGTTTCCTCATCTGAAGAGTTAAATACGCCAAGCTTTGCCAGACCTTTAGTTCTGTTTCTCTCTTCAGAAAGAAAACATTTCAGGTCCGGACTGGTGTTAGTAGTGGGCAAGGGATGGCAGTGTTCTGAAAGGCTAATGATGCCTTCCTTTGTGGGAAATTAAGGCTGTGATTTAAAACAAATTGCTTTTGCAATGTCTGACTACCCTTGTGACTGTCTCTGGTTTTTGTCCACCTTCACCAAAAGCATTAGGAGCATGGTGGAATTTTTACTGAAGGTTTCTGGGGAAGGAGGGTTTTGATGACCTGCACTCCTTAAAAAAACAACTTGGAAACTCTCCCTCAAGTATGTATGTTTTCTCTCCTTCCTTCTTCCACCATCCTTCTACCACCCAACCCTATTGGGTCCTTCCTCCCTCCCTGTCCATTCCTGGATTATTTGCCAGCCATGTCCCAAACATTTTCCCTCTATTCTATGCAATTCAAACCCTTCCCTCTGCTATTCTATGCAGAGAAATTTGGTCTGATGTCAACTTCCATACCCAGATTTTCATAATCCAACCAACAGGGTATTCAGCAAATAAGGTTCCTACAGGGCCACAGCAGTAGAAAAGTACAAGTGATATCTTATAACAGGCCAGAATAATATGATAGTGTTGGAAGGACTAAGCAGAGAAGTTCTAGAAGAATTTCTGAGCTTTGGCTGCATTGAGTTCCATTCTAAAAAAGTCAGTCCTAATCTCTCCCCAACCCTTGCTCCCATCCTCCAGAGCAGGCTCCTTCCCTGGGGACAGATTCCACAATTGCATTCTCTTTGGAATCATCAGCTGAATTTGGTTCAGCGGATGTATCTGCTGATGTATCTGTTGGGTCCCTGAGTCTGAGGAACAGGTGGGGTTGCTAAAACCCCAGAATGTTACCAGGCCCTCTTTAGGAGTCTGAGACTGCTCAAAAGATCTGCTTCATAGAAATTGTGAAGCAAATATTCCAAGATGCACAGACTGTGGAGAGAGTTGCCATACCAGAGTCTATGCTTGGCAGACAGACAGATGAATGTGCAAATGAAATGGACTGAGAGGTGGAAGGGGTGTAAGGAATCAGGGGAGGGACCCTCTAGAATCAGAGAGGCAGACAGTATTCCAGGCTCCTCTGAAAGAACTGGGCAAAGTGGCAAGACCAAAGAGAGTGCCAGCTTCTCCATGCATCCTGGTACAGAAGACTTCACAGGGAGAAGTTCATGTCCATCCCAGGAACATTCCTGAGAGGTCGCTGGAACAGAGGATTGTCCTGTCAAAAGTTAGACTGAATGGCACTGAGCTCACAGTCATAGCCTCTGAGCCATTTTGCCTCCAAGGAGTTGCTGTTGGTTTGCTGGGACTCTTGTGCTAAATACCATCAGATAATGTGGTCTTTCTGCCATCTGCATTCCATCAAGATCAAGTGCCCATATATTCCAGAACATCTGAACTGTGCATCCTTGTATTTATTCAGGTATTTTGTTATTGTTCATTTTCATTCAAGATGCCAGCTGGAGCAAATTTACCCCAGCCCAGCATATGGTGTAGTTGGGTATTGTCATAGACAGTTGCTAATGTAACCCCAACCCACCTGGAGATCTCACCTGTACCCAGAAAACCTCCCCTACAGACAGTTGGTTTCTCATTACTCTTCCCTGTGTTTCCCTCTCCATAACACTGACTTCTCTGGTCACCTTTCTTAGCAAGGGGCTTTCTTCCACTCTGCCATCTCCAGCTGTCCTGGTGTGTGCTCTTTGCTGCATCACTTCCAGGTCTCTCTATTGATGTTCCCTGTCCTGACTTTGCTTGTCAAAATTCTGCTCTTAAGTTTAGCCAAGTGCCATATCACCTCCCTTTAGTGCCCAGATGCACTTGGTTGGACTGAATTCCCCAGGAACTTCTGGAGCTTCTAAAAAGTCTGTCCTTCAGGATTCTCTGGGGTTCTCATCCACCTCCCTGAGGGCAAAATCCCTGTGTGATGTATATTTGGATTCTCAAGGCCAATTCCAGCACCCTTCCAGTTGGGTAATACTTACAAAGCTCTTTAAAATCCACATGATCTGCCAGGCATGGTGGTGTATGCCCATAAACCCAGGGACTCAGGAAGCTGAAGCAGGAGGATCACAAGTTCAGAATCAGCCTAGCAATTTAGCAAGACCCTAAACGATTTAGTGACAGCCTGTCTCAAAATAAAAAATAAAAAGGGCTGGGGATGTGACTCAGTGGTAAAGTGCCCCTGGGTTCAATCCTGGGCTTAATCCCCCCAAATAAATAAATAAAATCCACATAATCTGTAAGGAAGGAATTCCCATTTTACAGAAGTGCACACCAAACGCTAGACAGGTTGGGCAACTTGTTTCAATGACGCAATAAGAAAAGGCAGAGTGAATGAGTGATCCTGTCCCTTCTGGCTCCAAAATGTGAGTACCCTGCCCCTGCTCTGTTCTCTTTGGAGGCCTAAACTGTTTGCTGCCTAGATGTGGAAGCGTTAGAGTCTCAGGGCGCCCATTGTTCAGGAGCTGGGGTTGCCCTGAGGCATCTTATTTGCAGTTGAGCCCTCTGAGGGGGCCATAAATGGAGGCAGTGGGACTGGGCTGGGGTTGGGTTGTTCTGGGTGGTAGGAAAGGAAGAGAAGCCACAGACAGGAGGCAGCCACGTGCTGTGAGGTAAAAGATGCCTGCCCAGAGGCCACAGTGCTGCTTTTCCTCAGTCAGCAGGAACCACGCTCTACACTACAGGGACAGAGGTTTAAGAAGGTCAGTTAGGAGCAAAAGCTGTGGAGTAGAGGATGTGTGTGTGTGTGTGTGTGTGTGTGTGAATGTGTTTTGTAGCTTTGTGGAGGCCTGACTAAAGAATGAATTAAGGAGACAAGGGAAGCTGGTCCCAACTGAGAGAGGGATAGTCTTGGAGCTATAGGACATGAAGGACAAGAACAGGAAGACAGGTGTGAAGTCATGGGTTTTCTGAGCCTTTTTGCATCCTCACCCCAAACTAGGATCTGAGGGACAGAGGCACACCAGTGACTGCAGAGCAGGCTGGATCTCCTGGCTTCCCCACCAGCAGAAGGGCAAGCACTCAGCATCCCTCTGTGAGCTGCTGCAGTCTGTGCAGTAGGAAGAAAGCCCCACTCTGTGGCTTCTGCAGTGTCCACATGGCCTGGAGAAATCAGGACTGGCTCCTGAGGGGTTCCAGGCCGCTCCAGATCACTGACCTGGTGCTGATTCAAGAGGTCGGAGGACGGGAGGGCTCTGAGGGGGGCCATACTTCAAAGGAGCTCTTGCAGGCAGGAGGACACATCGTAAATACCCACTCTTCCCAACTGCCCAACTCCCTGTGGGACTCTTGTTGTAGCCAGACAGAGCTGGAGCTGGACATGTGTGTAACTTCTGGCTTTTAATTTGCCCAATATTAGCAAATTAATATTTGCCCCAGTATGTCCCATGCATAGTATGGATATGTCGCATGCATCTTCTTTCATCCTCCCAACAACTCCACCTGTAGGTACTCTCAACCCTATCATATAGCTGAGGATGTAGGACTGTGAAAAGTAGCAAAGAGACAGGTCCCAGGTCACCCATTTGGAAAGGAGGGGTGGGGACTTGCAGCAGGTGTTGTTTCAAATCCCTTGTCTCTAAAGAGTCCCTCAGACCATCAGGAAAGAGAAAAACTCCCAATTTTGATAGAAGGTGGGCAAAAAAGGGGGTTCCAAGTCCAGAGAGACTCCTGAGGGGGTCAGAGGGTAGCTCCTCAGAAGGCCAGTGTTCCCAAGGGTTCTTGAAGGGTGCTTGTGAATGGAAATGTGATACGGGGTGGGAGCTCTAGGCAGAGTAGAAGCAGAGATGACCCATCCACTGTGCTCAGCAGATGGATGGAGGGTGGGGAAGAATCACTTGTGGGGGCTCCACAGCCACTGGGCTGGAGTTACCAGGTCCTTCCAACCTGCCCAGCCTGTCTGGACCCTCCTCCTCTATGGCTGAGCCCTGCTGGGGTCAACTCTGCCCTGTCCCTTGGCACTGCCCCTAGAACTTGGCAAGGCAGCTGTTTTGAAATATTGGTTTGTGTTTTTGGAAACTCCTTGAGATTGGAATGAAAAAAATCTGCCTGGTGATTCTGAAATGGCTTCCTCGCATGGGCAGCCTGGATCTTGCAGCACTCTACAAGGAAGGAAGTAAACAGGCCTGAGCACCAGGCTGCTGCATGGGCCTTGCTGCCCAGATTGTAGGATGTCACTAGCCTGAGGTGTGGGCGGTCAGCCTGGGCCTGCCTAAGTGTCTAAGTGTTTGCCCAGGTGCCCTGGACAGACCAGCCTGGGATGTGGGGGCCATGGCTGCCTGAGAGGGAGCCCTAGGGGGGGTCCAGGCCAGGAAGTCAGAGATGTTTGATGTTACATTAAAAATTCCAGCAGGCTTCCTGGAGTGGACCAAGTCCAGTGGTCAAAAGAACTAGGCAGGATTAGAGGCCCTCTGGCTCCCCACTGTGTAGCCACTGTGCCTTAACTTCATTAGCAGACAAAGTAATTCTCTGTCCTCACTAGCCACAAATGGAGGAAGACACAGCTTTTGGAAACATCCAGGCTACTATTCCAGAACCTGTGGTCATGGACAGGGATGGCCCCCACCCTTTTCATCCCCTCCTATAAATGGGGTGGCTGTACCCAGCTGACGCGGGCAGCTGCAACTTACTCTAGCTGATTGTTGCCATGTGGGAATTTGAACCCAGGTTGCCAGATCTTCAGATTTTTCCAGCAAAACTGGAAATCTAGATATTTGTGTGAAATTTCTCAAATTTTTAAATTCTTAAAAACATTATGTAGGCCAAGCTATGCACATCTGCAAGACAGACTTGGCCCCTGGGTAACCAGTAAGTGAGCTCTGCCTTCAGCTTTCAGACACCAAGGGACACCTAAGCAAGGGGTATCCATGCCAGTGATGAGAAGGGGGTGGAGAAAATGTTCAAGAAGAGGCCCTAAAGTCTATAGTCAAGAAAGATGTGACAGCGCCTTCTCCCACTCTCCAAAGGGAGGAGAAATTGCTCCAATTTGTCTTGGTTCTCATCTGCCATCTTGGCATAGATACAGAGAGGGACAGGGTGTGGCTTGCAGACCTTGGGCGCTGTCTTTCTCTTTCACTAGCATTTCTAAGCTACTCTTGATCCGACCTCATTCGGCTGGGTCAGCCCACAAGGAAGCCCCCTTGCAGACTCCTCCTCCCTCCTTTATTTCCATCTCTGCAGGTGGTTTACCCTCTCACAGGTTCTTGGTAGGCATTAGATCCCTCCCCCTAGAAGGTGGTGGCCAATAAAAAGGCTGGGAGGTTAATAGCTAACCAATCAGAAAGCAGTTGGCCAAATTGGTAGGAATTAATGGCAACATAGCACAGGGGGAGAAAGCATGAGTTCTGGGATCAGATAGACCTAGATTTAGGTCTCTGAATCAGCTCTTTCCTTAACTAGTCACATGATCTTGAGATGGTTACCTGAAACTTCCTGCAACTCTGTTCTGCCTTCTGTAGATAGGGATGAAAATCCTTCCTGGAGCAATTGTATGCAATAAAAGTGCCCAGAACAGTGCCTGTCACACAGTAAGAGCTAAACAATCATTGTGATTGATCTCAGGTTCTTCCTGAGTGGAATCTCTAACAGAAAATGTGATGTCAGGCTCTCAACAATGTATATCCATTCTTTTTTAAAAATTTGTTTTAATTACTTATACATGACAGAATGTACTTTGATGCATCATATATTAAGGAGTATAATTTCTCATTCTTCTGGTTGTTCTTGATATAGAATCCCACCAGTCATATACTTATATATGTACATAGGATAATAATGTCTGATTTATTCTACTATCATTCTTATCCCCAAACCCACTCCCCTCCCTTCACTCACCTCTACCTAATCTGAAGTAACTCTATTCTTCCCTAGTGCCCTCCCCCCATTGTGAATTAGCATCTGCATATTAGAGAAAACATTTGGCCTTTGGTTTTTTGGGATTGGCTTATTTCACTTAGCATAATATTCTCCAGCTTCATCTATTTACTGGCAAATGCCATAATTTCATTCTTTTTTAAGGTTGAGTAATATTCCATCGCATACCACATTTTTTCAATCCATTCATCTGTTGAAGGGCGCCAAGGTTGGTTCTATAGTTTAGCTATTGTGAGTGGACCTGCTATAAACATTGATGTGGCTGCATCACTGTAATATGCTGATTTTAAGTCCTTAGGGTATAAACCAAGGAGTGGGATAGCCGGTCAAATGGTGTTTCCATTCCAAGTTTTCTGAGGGATCTCCATACTGCTTTCCATAATGGTTGCACCAATTTACATTCCCACCAGCAATGTATGAGTGTATCTTTTTCCCCACATCCTTGCCAACATTTATTGTTATTTGCATTTTTGATAATTGCTATTCTGACTGGGTGAGATAAAATCTTAGTTTTGATTTGTATTTCTCTAATTGCTAAAGATGTTGAACACTTTTTCATATATTTGTTGATTGATTGTACTTCTGTAATATCTGTTCGGTTCCTTAAGCCCATCTACTGATTGGATTATGTGTTTTTCTGGTGTTAAGTTTTTTGAGCTCTGGAGATTAATGCTCTATCTGAGGTGCATGTGGTAAAGATTTTCTCCCATTCTGTAGGCTCTTCTGTAGGCTCTTGGGAATCAATCTAACAAAAGAGGTGAAAGACCTCTACAATGAAAACTACAGAACATTAAAGAAAGGAATTGAAGACCTTAGAAGATGGAAAGACCTCCCATCCTCCTGGATAGGCAGAATTAATATTGTCAAAACGGCCATACTATCAAAAGCATTATACAGATTTAATGTAATTCCATTTAAAATCCCAATGATATTCTTAATAGAACTAGAAAAAGCAATCATGAAATTCATATGGAAAAATAAGAGACCCAGAATAGCCAAAGCAATCCTTAGCAAGAAGAGTGAAACAGGAGGCATCACAATACCAGATCTTAAACTATACTACAGAGCTGTAGTAACAAAAACAGCCTGGTGTCGGCACCAAAACAGATATGTAGATCAATGGTACTGAATAGAAGACGCAGAGGTAAACTCACATAAATACAGTTATCGCATACTAGACAAAGGCACCAAAAACATTCACTGGAGAAAAGATAGCCTATTCAATAAAGGGTGCTGGGAAAATTGGAAATCCACGTGTAACAAAATGAAATTAAACCCCCATCTCTCACCCTGCGTGAAACTCAACTCAAAGTGGATCAAAGACTTAGGCATTAGACCAGAGACCCTGTGCCTAACAGAAGAAAAAGTAGGCCCAAATCTTCACCATGTTGGCTTAGGATCTGACTTCTTTAACAGGACTCCTAAAACGTAAGAAGTAAAATCAAGAATCAGTAAATAGGATGGCCAGCTGCTGTGGCGCACACCTGTAATCCCAGCAGCTGGGGAGGCTGAGGCAGGAGGATCGCGAGTTCAAAGCCAGCCTCAGCAACTTAGTGAGGCCCTAAGCAACTCAGTGAGACCCTGTCTCTAAATAAAATACAAAATAGGGCTGGGGGTGTGGCTCAGTGGGTGGGTGCCCCTGGGTTCAATCCCTGGTACTGAAATAAATAAACAAACAAACAAACAAACAAATAGGATGGATTCAAACTAAAAAGTTTCTTCTCAGCAAAGGAAACAACCAATAACGTGAAGAGAGAGCCTACAGAATTGGAGAAAATCTTTACCCATTCTTGGAACAGAAACATTTGGGTACCATCTGAGCACATTTTTGTAGATGTGTGTGTGTGTTCCCCCCATCCTTTATCTTAGTCTCTTAAACAAAATCATGGTGGACTAAAAGGTAATCAATGATGCACACCACCACTTCTCAGTCCTCCTGCCTTTCATTCTTCTCCTACTCCTTGGCCTCCCTTTTTCCTCTAGGACCGCTACTCTAGGCTTCTGTTTGCTGAAAGAAACACTCATTGGGCACAAGAGGGGCTGTAGCCTGTGAGGAGGCAGACAGGTAAATGATTGAGGACAAAGGGTGCTGGCAGGACCTGGGACAGGGAAGATGTCTCTGTAATACTGGAGTGAGGCTTGAAAAAAGATACGGTCAGGAAAGTAGGGACAGGAAGAGATAGATTCAGGAGACCTGTAAGTGAAGCAGGGAAAGGATGTTGTAAGGATGTGTCAGGGAGGAGGGAATGGACAGAGACAGGATGAATCCTTTTCATTTAGGCAAATGAGAACACTGTGATGAAGTTATTAAATACCAGATACAGTAGAAAGATTTGAAATGAGCTGGGTGCAGTGGTGCATGCCTGTAATCCCAGCGACTCAGGAGGCTGAGGCAGGAGGATTGAAAGTTCAAAGCCAGCCTCAGCAACTTAGCGAGGTCCTAAGCAACTCAGTGAGACCCTGTCTCTAAATAAAATACAAAATAGAGCTGGGGATGTGGCTCAGTGGCCGAGTGTCCCTGAGTTCAATCCCCGTACCAAAAAAAAAAAAAAAAAG
>JAJEJO010005818.1:352501-382909 GCA_020662805.1 Glaucomys volans | reverse complement strand
CCCCCCCCATTTTCTTATCTGTCCATTTATATATTTGTTCAGTTAACATCTATCAGGCACCTAATATGAAACTTGCACTGTTTAAATGCTTTTAATTTAGCATCAAGAATACCTGCCCTCATGTGGTTCCTCCTCTACTCTAAATATGGCTTCTACTTAGAGACAGCTGAGAATATGGGACAAGAGTTCTGACTGGAGGTCGTGGTGGGTGGCTGCCAGCTTAGAGGTGTCAGTGAGGACACGGAGGGGCTCTTCTCTCAGGTGCCCTCCCCACAGCTCCCAGCAGCCCAGCCTGGGGTCAGGAGAGTGGCCTTCCCCTCACTTAGGAGAGAAGTGGGGAGTTAATAATTTGGAGGTCATTCTAGCATCCTTATCATGGTGGCCTGGTACCTGGGAAAGTATGAGTCTTCTCATTTTACAGAGGGGGAAACTCAGACTGGGGGAACAAGACATTGCCAAGGCCTCCCAGTGAATTTGTAACAGAGCCAGATGAGAATGCAACCCACTGGGAAACCAGCCTGACATACTTCCACAGAAGATGTGGCACTAGGGCTTCTGCCCAGCAACCACTCAGGCGGGTCTGCAGGACTGGAGCCAGCCTCCTGGCACCCACACCCAGCCTCAGGAGCAGCTGTCAGTGGGTGTCGACTTCCTGCTCCTTTGACCCTCACCCTGTCCCGCCCTCCCCTTTCCTGGGATGAGCTGCAGCTGCCTCCCAGCCTCTGGCCTCAGCCCCTCAGCCAGTCTATGCCCTGCCTTAATGTATCTGGGGGGAAATAGCTGGCAAAGCTCAAGCCAGAGGCCATTAAAATAAGCTGGATGCCAGGATAAAGGGGAAGGAGTGGGTGGAAACAGCTGCAGGCCCCTATCCCAAATTTAGGCAGGTGGCTGCTTTGCCCTGTTCCTTCCTCTTTGGGAGTTTTGGTGGCCATTGCCTCCATGGTGGCAGGAGTACAGTTCTGAAAACAACCCCAGGGTGATTCATGAAGCTGTTGCAGCCCAAAGAGGAATCTCTACTCTTCTCAGTTGAGGCTCTTTTAAGCCAGTTGGACCTGACCAGCTGCTCCAACAGGGACTGGAATCTTTATTTCCTGAGTCCCCACCTGCTAGATCCAGGTCTGCTGTCTCCGGGGAACACTCCCGGTGATGGTGCAGAATGACGCAGCCATGTGTAGATATCAAAGATACTCAGAGATTCTGAGGACTTCCTTAAACTGCTCTGGAAGAACAGGAAGGCTGGGTCAGGGAGTAGGAGCAAGAGACCAACCTTGGGTGGGGCAAGCAGGTCGTGGCCCAGCCCAAGTGTGCCTGGAATCCAGCACCCATCTTGTCCAGTTCTTGTTTATTATTTCAGTGTTAGAAAGATCTCCAACCAGCTAATCCAGAGTGTCCCTAAATATGAATGACTTATGAAATGATTTAAAACTAACATGGGTAAACTTAAATTTTTTATGTATAACCTAGTGGTTTGGCAGTGATTTGTTGAGGAATGAAGCTAGAATTTGGACAGGAATATGTTTAAAAAATAGACTAAGCCAATATTGTGCTCCATACTGATACAGGTGGTATGTGATCATCGCATTAAAACAAAACAAAACAAAACAAAACAAAGCAAAAAACAACTATCAGCGATATCCAAGTAAATGGGGCCTCCTTTATTCTGGTTTTCTGGTATCCTTGTTTGCTTTCCTTCCCCCTGGTCTTTGTCCAGGGAAGACAGGTGTTTGAATGTAATATTTCCTTGATCTGATTTTGGTGTAGTGGGGTCCAGGACAGCATGTATTCTAGCCTTTATCATTACATGGTGACTTTGGCCTGGACCTGGGGTTGGGCAGGCAGACCATAACTGAGGTAGAGAGACCAGATGATGAGCTAGATCGAGTCACCAGGCAAGGCTGGATTTGCCCAGAGAAAATAGGAGAATGTGGAGACCTTGGAGTTTCATGCAAGGATGAGCTTGGCATCTTGTGAAGCCACCAGACCTTCTAAGACCTGTCCCTCCTGCCTCCACCATCCAGATCTGGGTGAGACCTCTTGATACACCCCACCCCACCCCACCCACCCCAGCTACATCTCATTCTGACCCTATCCTAGGCGGGCACACCCTCTGCTATACCCACCCCCACCCTGAAAGCTCCCCTCCAGAGGGGAAGGACAGGTGTTTCTCTTATCCACCCACATCATTTTAAATCCTCATACAAAACCACTTTGTTTTTATCCAGTGGCACAGGGAAGGACAGACACTTGAGAAAGACAGTAATGGAACAGCTCTAACTCTTTTGTAGTTTTAGTCCCAGAGAGCTTCTGGTATGGAGCTGGATGTTTCCCTCAGCCCCCACAAACTCATCCCTGCAGGCCAGTATGTGACATGCATTTACATGTTCATTCAGCCAACAAGCACTCTTCCCCTCCCTTCCTCTTAGGAAGTCACACTCACCTTATTGGGTCTCCAAATAGCCTGAGAAGGGCTTTGCATGCCCACCCCTTCCCAGTAGAAATCTATTTCTATTTATACTCCCTGTTAGCATCCTGTATCTATTATTAAAATAACTTATTATATAGTTTGTAATTGTGCCTTTATTTTGGTGGCAATTTGGTTAATGTCACCCCTTTCTAGTAGACTGTGAACTCTAAGAAGATGGGGAACATACCGGTTTTGTTGAACATTGATTCCCCTGTGCCTGATCCAGTGCTGGCATGTAGTAGGCAACTTGCTGAATAAATTAATGAACAGTAGAGTTTAGAGTAAAAACAATCAAAATTTGAATTTTGATTCAACTAATTCCTGGGTGTGGGACCATGAGCATCTTTCTGAGCGTCATGTCTTCTCCTGTGAGCAGAAGCAAAATTATTAAACAAGTCATGCTTTGAGAGGATTTTGATACTGTACTTAATAAACCACATAGATGGAGCCTGGCTTCTTACAATGATCACATGTTGACAATAATGTACATCAAATACTCATAGGATATCATGTGATATACAAGAATTCTTTTTTTCTTTTCTTCATGGTATTGGGATTGAACCCAAGGAGTGCTGTACTGTTGAGCTACATCCCAGCCCTTTTTATTTTTTATTCTGAGACAGGGTCTTGCTAAGTTGCCCAGGCTTAGCAATCTTCCTGCTTCAACCTCTTGGGTAGCCAGGTGATCATTCTTGTTCTGGTGCAACATCTTGAGGGCTATGGTCAGTGGTTGCCATTAACTGACCATACATTAGAACCTTAAAGGCCTTGAAAATGGTCAAGTCCTGGGCCGCATTCCAGAACATACAGAATCAACATCTCCAGGGAAAGGCCTCAAGAATCTGGCCGGGTGCGGTGGCGCATGCCTGTAATACCAGCTCTTGGGAGGCTGAGGCAGGAGGATCACAAGTTCAAAACCAGCCTCAGCAACTTAGTGAGGCCCTAAGCAACTCAGTGAGACCCTGTCTCTAAATAAAATACAAAATAGGGCTGGGGATGTGGCTCAGTGGTGGAGTGCCCTGGGTTCAATCCCCAGTACTAAAAAAAAAAAAAAACAGAAAAAAGAATCTGTGTACTTTAGAAGTGCTCTAGATACTGATGTAGCTTGGGGAATGAGTGACAAGGGAACATCAGGCCCCATTGGAGTAAGAATATTAGGGACCAAGCTTTGTGAGCCAACAGAGACTTCCAGGAACACTGACACCTGAACTCTGGCAGCAGCTCCAGCAACAACACAGGAGCACTTGGTGAAGAGAAGGAAAACTTAGGAATTGCTGAGTAGTGGGCCAGGAGTGTGTTCAGTACTGTGTGATGTGCAGTTAAGACCCTCAAAATTAGATATTTCAAGTATTTTCCAGTTTAGTAAGATGCCTTTGAGGGTCACCTACAGTTTGTGCTGTGCAATGATTGTGGTCACCAATAGCCATGGACAGCAGGGCTACTGAGAGGACAGGTCCTCCCTTCATGGGCTCAGAAGATTTGCAGTGAGGCTGACATCTCTTCATGTGGCAAAACCAGATGAAGATGTTCAGAATGATCAAGAGCAGCTGGGAGCTGCAGGGTGGGGGATGATCACTAGCAGGTAGCAGATGTAAACCAATCCATCTATCCAGCTAGAAGGGCCCGAGCAGCAGGTGTGGAGCAGCAAGAAGTGGAGATGAGTAACTCTACCTGTGACTCCTTCCATGATCTTCAAGGAGATAGTGCACAGCTCTCCAGTGTCTGCTCTTTTCCTTTTTTCCTTTTTGGCAATACTAGGGATTGAAACCATGGGTGCTCTATCACCCTGGTGGAGCTATATCCCCACCCCTTTTTATGCTCTTATTTTCAGACAGGTTCTCACTAAGTTGCTGAGTCTGGCCTTGAACTTGGAATTCTCCCAAATGGTCAGGATTACAGGTGTGCATCACCATGCGCACCTATGCATCTACTTGAAATACTTCCTGCAGAGACAATAGACTTTTGCCCTGAGAGTGGGCTGCAGGGCTTTGTACCCAGTCAGGTTGAAGGGGAATGATCTTCCTTTGAGAAGGAGATGACCCAGACAGAGAAGAAAGTGGTGAATTCATAGGGAAGCTGGGAAGGAGTCTGCATGTTCTGCAAGGTCTGGGAGGGCTGAGGTAGAGTCTTTCCATTTTGGCCTCTTCAAGTCATGTGGATTTCTCCTCCTCTGGCCTCATCACCTGGCTGCTGCAGCCTATTTCCTGTGGAGAAGCCACTCATGCTCCATGGTTTTGGGAAAGGGACCTGTGAGAGATTTGGTTCCTGGATAGCTGTCCCTCAGCTGCCCCTGCCTGATGCTCTGACACCTTGGGTTGGCCTCAAACAACCTGCTCAAAACTTTGTAAAGTACTTACAGGCCTGTTGACTTAGGAATAGCTGGTGAGGATGGGCAGAGCCTCCACATGCCAAGTCTTTTCCCTAGCCTGAACTCAAGCAGTGGCTGGCTGGCATTTCTGGAGAGACAGTTAAGTTCAGTTCACATCACCCTATTTATGGAGAATTTCTCTTGGAGGCATTCTTCTAATGGGTATCAATAACAAAGGAAGGGAAGGACCTTGTGGTATTCCTAGGGAGGGTGAATCCTCAAACCATCTGGGCAACTTGGAGCTTGTAGGAGCAAAGGCCATGCTGGCAGCTGCCAGTGGCAAGGAAAGGTGGGCCCTTCACTGAGCAGGTGTCAGGCCTGGCTGATGGCCAGGTGCTGGCAGGTGGACTGCTTGCCCCACATGTACCACCTGGTACATGTGGGGACTTCAAATGCTCTGACAACTCTGCTGGTCCAAAGGGCACAGCCTGCTCACAAATGGGAAGGGTCTTCCAGGGAGAAGGGAAGGGTGCAGAGCCTGCATTTTGGGGAGAAGTTTCCCAAGAGGGTCCCAGGCTAGATTTTTTTGCGTGCTGTCAGAATCCCTCCTGATCCTGGGACCCACCTATGCAACCTCTTGGCTACAGATACACAGCTCCATTTGGTCACTCGACAGCTTTTCAAGTTTAGGAGGGACTTCCAGCCAGCTGGGAACTCTGCTCACCATTCTCTTGGCAAGGAGCCCTCCCTCCACCCGCCACAAATCCCAAGTCACTCTGGTCCCCTCCCTCTGGCTCACCTCCTTCACACAACAGAGCCAGTGACTTGCTGTCCTAGTGACCTAAGAGCTCTTGGGCCATTCATTCCCCCATTCTGGCTTCAGTTTCCTCATGTGCTAGATGAATGGGGTAGATGGGAGGTTCGTGAAGAGCATGTGGAGTTTCTTGTGTTTCAGTGCAGGGCACAGTAGAGGGAGTGAGCAAGAAAGAGCAAGAAAGAAATGAGCTGCCAATTGTAGTTATCAGGGAAATTTCATTCTGAGGCCAAATTGAAATATGCCAGAGGAAGCAAAATATCTGAATAGATGTTTGGAGGTTCCAGGCAGGGGGAGCTGAGTGAGCAAAGAGAGAGAGGCACGAAGTCAAGTATTGCTGGAGAGAGAGCTGGTGGCCCATCATGTCTGACACCTGCTAAATAAAGACTGACTGGCAAGGGGCACTCCCGCTGAGAGAAGTTTATAGGAAATGGTGGGGAAGGGCAGCACTAGAGACTTTTAAGCAAGATTGGAACGTAATGAGTGTGCATTTGGGGAAGATTCAGTTGGTTTGATGGGCTGGGGAGGGGCTGTTGTGGTTGTCCTGGCAGGGAGTGAGCAGAGTATGGACCAGACAGGTGGTTGGATAATGGGCGGTACAGGGATATGTTAGGCCGGAACTGACCAGGGCAGTGATTCCTCATGAAGGGTTGAGACATGTGTAGAAGAACCTGAATAGTAGCAACTTGACTGGTTTTCTTCATTCCGCCAAGAAGACAGGTCCTGAATGGTGGTGAGGAGCTTTCACGTGTTAAGGAAGTTTGCTGACCACTAAAGTTGAAGGGAAAGGAGTAGAGCAGGCTTCCCACAGCAGGGCCATCCCCAGTGGTCCAGCTGGTCCATAGAGCAATGCTTAACTATAAATCAGGCCAGTATTCTTCTAGATCTGTCTTCTCTGGAGTTGTCAGTGAAAGAAACCCAATTCAGACTAACTGAAGTCAAAGGGAGAAGATGAGGGCTCAAAGAAACTTAGGAAGAAAGAAAACCAAATGGGAAGAAGAGCAGTGGGGGACAGAGGCCTCAGGAACAGGTAAAAGCAGGGCTGTAATGCCCATAGGGAACAGGGAAGCTGAGAGAGTGACTGTAGCCCCAAAGTCCCTGGGAAATGACTTGAAGATCTGGCGTGGATCAGACATTCATCTGCAGACCAGTCAACTGAGGCCAATGTGGGGGCAGCATTGACCCCATAGGAGTCCTGCAGGGATTGTGTGAGAGAGGGAGAGATCATTCTAGAAGGGTGGAGGTGGGTGAACAGTCTTAAGCTCCACCACCCCTGCACAGCAAGGCCAGGGAGGGAACAAGGAAGGAGGAGACAGTGAGATGTGCCAGTGATGGACTGACCTCCCTTGGTGAGTCATTTGTTTATTGATCTGTTGAGTATTGATTCTGTTATTTAACAAGCATTTACCGAATTCTGATTTTGTGCCAGACCCTGGACTGGAGATATGAAGGTGAAAAGGATAAGACTCTCTGCCTTCCCATAGCTCACATTCTAGCATGGGAGAGACATGAATAACATTCCATAATCATAATAGTAGTAAAAGACAAATGCTCAATAGAGGTGGGAAATAAGGAAGAAAGTGCTTGGTTCCTCTTTCTTTTTTAAACATATCTTTTATTTTTCATACCTTTATTTTTATGTGGTGCTGAGATGGAACCCAGTGCCTCATGTGTGCTAGGCAAGCGCTCCACCCCAGCCCCAACCCTGGTTCCTCTTAAGACTCCATTAATGGCTCTGGAAAGCAGTGACTGTAGGTCCCCTTGATGGGTGGAAGAGTTCCTTTCAGGCGTCAAGAGCCCTGTGAGAAAAAGCTCAGATAGTCAGTGCACAGAGGGCATTGCAAGATTGATTTACAGTGGTCAAGGACAGTCAGAAGGTTAAATGTAGAACCTGTCTTGGAGAAAAAATATTCTGGCAGTGGTAGGGATGGAAGAGAAGCAGGAAGAGAATGGAGACTGGTGAATGGGTCAGGAGGCTACTACGAATGTCTAGGAGATAGAAATCTTGTGCTAGAGGCCAGAGTTGGAGAAATGAGGAAGAGGGAGGAAGTAACAGGTAGAACTTCAAAGTGGATGGAGAGAGTTCAAGAGAGGTAGGCTACGTCTGTTAGGCAGGGAGGGGCTGCTGAGAGTTTGCTGCTGTACTCTGATGGAACTCTCAGTTCCTTAGCAGACTGGTGGAGAAAATGCAATGCCTTGAAAGTCCAATAATGTAGATGGTAGAACAGATCTGTCACTTATTGATTGTGAAAATTTAGATCAATCACTTAATTCTGGATTATAAGTGAATAACTCAATGTCTGACACACAGAAGGTCCTTGATTCAAGTCATTTGAATCAGAATCTCAACCTTTCAGGAATTAGGAATTACTTTCAATCTATTTTTTTAAAATTGGAGAGATATGAATGATAGATACTAAGAGCAATAGTTTCATGTTGAGGATGGCAACTTGATCTCCCTCTCTGTGATACCCAGGGATGCTCTACCATTGACCTACACCCCCAGTCCTTCTTATTTTTTGTTTTGTGACAGGATCTCACTGATTTGCTATGGCTGTCCTTGAATCAGCAATCTTCCTGCCTCAGCCTCCTGCATCACTGAGATTGTAGGCATGCACCATTGCACAAGCTCCAGCAACCTTCTTATGGCATGGGGAACTTTCTCAGCCAGCCTATCCACATTTCCTCTGCATTGTTTTCCTTTGTACTGAAATGTGCTTTTTAAAAATCTTTTGTCCTCATTCAAAGAAGGACGTTATGCTTCTGTTTTCATGTCACATACATATCATGTGGCATATTCTGAGGGACAGTTCACCCTCTTCTTCTTATCCTTTTATGCTAGGACCCTGGAGATCAGTTGAACAGGGTGGTGCTTATTTCATTTCCAATCCTGATGGAGGAAGAAGACAGAAAGTATGCAGGTGTCTGGAAGGTGTGGGATTTCTGACTTGTCTTTGTTCCAGCATAGATTGAACAATAAACACAAGAGCAGCTCCTCACGGGAGTGTGAATAGCTGCAGGGCAAGATCACCCTCCTGTACCCTCTCCATCAGTACCTCTAGGCTGTGCAGGTCAGTCCTGTCCAACCTTGGAACAGGATGTGAGTCAGGATATCCCTTCCTCCATTCTTACAATACCCTGGTCACCAAGGATGGGACTGTAGACACACAAGAATGACATGTTGAATAGGGTAGAAATTCATGAAAGAAAAGTTAGATCATTTCCTATTGGGATAAAGATATAAGGCTTTAGGTTGCAAGTAATAGAAACTGAAGTGAGCTGCATTTAGTCAGTGGGAGGGTTGAATTTATTCTAAAGAAGATACAGGGGGACTGGGCATGGTGGTTCATGCTTGTAATCCCAGCAGCTCAGGAGTCTGAGGGAGGAAGATTGCAAGTTCAAAGCAGCCTCAGGAACTTAGCAGGCCCTGTCTCAAAATAAAAAATAAAAAGGGCTGGGGATGTGGCTCAGTGGTTAAGTGCTCCTTGGTTCAATCACAGTATTTAAAAAAAAAAAAAGAAAAGAAAAAAGAAAAAAGAAGTAGATACAGGGGGAAGGAAGAGGAGAGGAAAAGGGGAAATGGGGAAATACTGAGGAATGATATTGACCAAATTATATTGTTATTGGGTGTGCATGTACAAATATGTAACAAAGAATCCCACTATTATGTATAATTATAATGCATCAATAAAAATGTGGAAACACACACACACACACACACACACACACACACACACACACACAAGGGGATGCTCCTAGACTCAAAGGCAGGAATAAAGCCAACCCATAAAAAGTGACTGGACTCAGGAGAAAAATAGCAACCTAACTTCAGTGAATTGAACCCCTGGTCCACTCCATTTGGCTCAGGGTAAGGAAGGAGGCCACTAACCAACATGGCTTCCATAAGATCTGCCCATCTTATGAAAGGGTAGATCACAGAGGCTTCCAGAGTAGAGACCTCTGCTCACAGCAGAGACCTAGGAAGCCTTAGAAAAGGGGTTTCTTTGAAGACCCAAGAAGGTAATTGGTCCAACTAGAAAGGTGTGGATCACATAGTAAGAGGTGGGACTACTGGGGAAAGAGATTGAACAGGGAGATTAGGTAACAAAGGCCAGTGTAAGTTCTAAGGGTTTGCATCTATTCAGCTCTTCTTGTGCACAAGTCATTGGTCTTAAGTATAGGAGCACAGACTCTCAGAGCACAGTCTGGGGCACAGACTCTAATGAGAGTCTAAATCTCATAGACTCAGTGGTTCTCCTATACTTTTTAAGTTTCATTTTGCTTTATATTGAGAAGTAATTATATGCATTTACAAGGGTACAAAGTGATATTTCGATACACGTATGTATTGTAAAATGATTGAATCAGTTATTAGTGTATCCATCCCCTCACATGGGAAGAGGAGACATAGGTCAAAAAGTAGAGATACAGTTAGACAGAGGAGTCAGTTCTGATGATCTATTGCACAACGAGGGGACTATAGTTAATAAAAATTAGGCTTAAAAGTAGCTGAAAGAGCCAGGTGCAGTGGTATACACCTGTAATCCCAGCTACTTGGGAGGCTGAGGCAGGAAGACTGCAAGTTCAAAGCCAGCCTCAGCCATTTAACGAGGTCCTACGCAACTTAACAAAACCCTGTCTTAAAATAAAATATAGAAAGGACTGGCAATGTAGCTTAGTGGTAAAGTGCCCCTGGGTTCAATCCCCAGTATCCCCCACTCTCCCAAAAAATAAAACATCTAAAAGAGAAGATTTTACATGTTCTTCTGGTTCTAAGATCCCTCCTGAAGGCACAATTCTGAGAAACAAACTGACCTGTACAAAAAACTGGGGTCAGATAGGCCCAGGTTCATATTGCAGCCAGACATGATCCCCTGGGCCTCTGCAGGCCCTCACTGAACCACCGAAGACTGCCCAAAGGACTGTCACCTCCTCTCTCAGCCAGGACCACTCTTTCTCATTTTATGGTAAAAAGCAAGGAATAACTTTTTCCAGCGGGAGACTCTGGAAGGTCTTAGGCAACACAGCCAACTTGGGCTGAACCCAGGCCGGTGTCCTGAGCCACAGCTCAGCTTAGCAAAGGCAGTCAGAGCCTGAGACCTTGCTCTGTCGCTGCCTGGCCGTTGCTCTTGGCGAGGAACCCTGTGTGGGCTGCAGCCCCTGGGAACCAGGCTGAGGGCCCAGGAGGTGCTTCAAGCATTTCGTGGTCACTCCCCTTGAATTCCATTTTTAATAGCCTCTGTCTGGCAGGGAGCCAGCGATTGACCTGTGTGTCTGGGGTCTTGACTTCTCAAGACAAAACTCTCAAAAGTATTCCTGTGAGCATCCATGTTTATTTTCAGTAAATGTGATCAGTCACTGATCTGCCCTTTCAGAGAGCACAGCTGGCGATGGAAGGTAACATCTGTGGAGAGTTCATTGCATACCCGGGGCTTCCCTAAGCGCTTTGTATGTATTATCTCTTTGAATTCTCTTGACACTTCCATTAGGCAGAAGATACTAGCATGGTCTATGTGCTGGAGAGGAATCTCAGCTTCACAAGTTGAAGAGAGGTAGTAGGAGGAAGAGAGGAAAAACAGGAAGAGGAAAAATAAAGCCACAAGATAATATCATAAAATATTATGAAGCATTCCTGTCTTAAAAGGAGCCTATGGAAATTTCCCAGAGTCTCAGAGTCACTAGGTGGCACAGGCTGGGTCTTTTAAAGGTCAAAACTTCCCTTTTTCAACATATGGTGACATTTGTTGAACACATAGTATATGCCAGGTGACCTGCCGATCGCTTCCAATTTACCCCACTTCTGCTCATAATAATCATTTTGGGACACTCTGTTATTACCAGCACCTTTCGGATGAGGAAGCTGGAGAACACAGAGGAATAGGAGTCTCCCCCTTATCTATGGTTTCCTTTTCTGTGGTTTCAGTTACCCATAGTCAATCACAGCACAAAAATATTAAATGGAACTGCAGTAGTTGTTTTCCGGTAATCCTTCATTTACTTAATAATGGCCTCAAAGCTTCCTTGAATGTAATATACGTTAGTGCTCTCCATGGCTTTAGGCACCCACTGGGGCACATGGAACGTATCCCCCACAGATTACAAGGTCTACTATATCAGGACTTGCCCAATTTCACAGAATTGGTAAGTAACAGAGCTGGTATTTGAACCCAGCACACCTGCTTTCACTGCATCTTGTCAGGTTTGTGAAAAACAGTGGCAAGCACTGCTTCCTGTGGCTGTGTTTTCATGACGAAGTTGTACTTCTCTCATTCAGCAATCCTGTTTTGTGTGGAGAGGCCTAGATAGTAATATTAAAGCAATTGTGTAGCATAGTATATTCACACAATTGGATACTACTTAGCATTTATAAGAAATGAACATGCAACAAGATGGATGTGTCTCAGAAACGTGCTAAGTGAAGGAAGCCTTACACTAAAGACCACATGCTGGATAATTCCTTGACGTGAGGTTCTAGAACAGGCAAAACTCACCCATCATATGTTTCTGATACTTTCAGCTGGAAGAGTGGTAGCCTCTTCTGGGGGTGAAGAGAGGACTTGAAGGAATGTTCTGTGCCTTCTTAAGTGTTGGGTCACACAGACGTGCGTATGTCAAAACTCAACGAATGTACACTTTAGCTTTATGAGTTTTCTTATGTGCGAATTTTACTTTAAAAAATTAAAAATTCAAATGAATATTAAACTCTAGTTAATATTTACATGCTGAAACATTCAAGGGGAAATGTATTGGTTTCAATGGGCTTTGAAATGCATCTAAAAACAAGGTTGATTTCTGGATGGGTAGAGGTATGGAGAGATGGAGGGATGTGTGATAAAGCAAATATAGCAAAATATTACTGGTACCAGGTGGGTTGTGGGTATGGTAGCATTCACTGTGGAATTCTTAAAATTTGGCTGTGCGCTTGAATGCTTTCATAGTAAAATGTTGGATTGGTGGGAGAAACAATTATGTGGAACCTATGATTCCCTAGTAGCCAGCCAGGGGCCCAAGAGCTCAGGACTAGGAGGGCGACTTCTGCAAACAGTCACAGCATCCGTACTTACCTCTGTCGCATTAATCCCTGTCGCAGCTCTTGTGGCCCTGAGCATGCACTAAAATATGCATTTCCTTGGGTTTTGCTTCACAAAGAGAAAGTTGAAGCCCAGAGGCCCCTTGCCTTATTTCCAGAGCGCATGCCCTTCAGCTTCACTGAAAATTCATTTTCTTCCAAACAGCATGGCTTTTGTTCCATAGCCCAGGGCTGCAGAGTCACACCTGTGTATGGGAATCCAGGTAACACAATGAGCCCATGGCACCCAGGGCAGTAAAACAGGCCTCTGCGTTAGAACTCCACCTGCCATGGCTTCCTGTAGGTGTATTTGAAGTGGTAGGAAACCAGAGGGGTTTCCACAAATAAATAACCCAGGAAAGACAAGTCTCTCAGATCAAAGAGGACTCCGGCCCAAACTTGAACCCAAATCAAGCTGCTCTTTCGCCTCCACTCCAGCCAGGCAGAGGGAGGAGTGGAGAAAGCCTATCTGCTGTGCAAACACTCCCTGTCTCTGCCCTTCCTGGGTTTGTGTGAGCCTGAGAACAGGAGCCTGGGAGGAAGGCTGTGCTCTCTGAACTGCTGCCAGGCCCTGCCTCATGACATTCCAACCCAGCTTCCAGACACAGCAGGTGCCAGAAAATTGGCCTCTTGTTGTGTCCCACCCCAAAGGGCTCCCTTGTGGGCTGCACGCCTGCCTCAGGGCTCTCACATAAGCCCTCTGGGGCCCCCAGCTCTTTGAGGGATTTTTCCTGGCCAATGTCCTTCAACCTGTGTTGGGCAGCTCTCTTGGATAATGCTAATGTTGCTGAGGAAGGGGAAAGGAAATGGAAATAGATGCACACAAACCAGCAGCTTTGTCTCCTCTTACAGGGGAAAGAGTAGGTGCTCTAGAGCAGAGCGATGTCCTTTAGAAGTTGAAGTTTACAAACCTCAGTGAGCACATCAAGCGCTGCGGATTGCCTATCAGTGGCCTGGGCCAAGATCCCTCATTTTGAACAAGCTTGCAGGCGATGCAGGTGCTGCTGGTCCCTGGATTTCTCAATGAGCAGGGCTACGAGGGCCCTCATGAAGGAGTATAAACAAACTCACACATTTAATATATGATTGTAAACTATGTCAAGTGTTAGAAAGCAATCAGGATACCAGGAAAGGTATTGAAAGAAAAGGATGGTCTTCAGATGGGTAGAGGAAAAGTCTAAGAAGAGGAATTGAAACTGAGCCCTGAAGGAAGGAGCATGGTGAAAGCATTCCCCAGGTCATGTAAGGATAGCACAAGAGAAGGCCCTGGGGCAGGCTGAGTGAGGCCAACATGGTAGGAGTGGAGAATGGTGTGGAATGAGGCTGAAAAGTGGGTGAGCCCATGCAGGGTTGCAAAGGATGCAGTGGGAAGACACTAGAGGGTTTTAAACAAAAACATATCAGGACACGCACTGGTTAGACTGTGATGGACAGGATGGGGTGAGGAGGGGGAGTAGGTCATTGAATGGTGCTTGCAGAATCCTGCAGGAGAATCTTGAACCTTGTGATAGCAATGATTTTGGTTCTTCCTGCTGTGTTTCACCTTTTTAGAGTTGTGCTTGTTTAGGGGACATGCTATAATCAGGGAAAGGAAGCCTTTTTTTCCCCCAGTAAAGAAATATGAGAACTGGCCGCCATGTTGCATACTAGTTGTCCCAGGTACTTGGGAGATTGAGGCAGGAGGATTGAAAGTTTGAGTCCAGTCTCAATAACTTAGTGAGGGCCTGTCTCAAAGTAAAAATAAGAAAATGGCTGGATGAGTAGCAAAGTGGTAGAGACTCTTGGGTTCAATCCCCCCCCAACACACACACAAACACACACACGTATACACTCAAAGTTATATGAGACCTCATAGATCAAATGTGTATTTTATGAGAGCAAAAAGACTTATAAGGAATTAGCTTTCATCGTGCTCTCCCCTTTTGGCTCCTTATTAGTCAGAATCATTTCCATAATGGATGTTAAAAACACAACTCAAATTGGCTGAAACAAAAAAGGAACTTTACTGGCTCATATAATTGAAAACTCCAACGACAGTATTAGCTTCAGGCATAGTTGGATCTGGGTGCCCAAGTATGGTCTATGTCCATCTCTAGGCTCCGCATTCCTTTGAGCAAGCTTCATTCTCAGCGACTCCATGATGAGAACCAGCTTCCCCAATAAGTCTAGCCCAATGTCCCTTTTCTTTATTTTGGATCATTGGACAATCCCTAATCCAATCACTGCAGCCAGGGAGGTGGATCTATTCATTGGCCAGGTGAGTCACTTGTGTTCCTTGGGAGCCCAGCTGGGGTAGGTGAGCCTGCTTGAGCCACATGGGTACAGCAGGGTATTCAGTGTAGGAGGAAGTGTAAGCAGGAAAGCAAAACTCACAAACATCCACTGTGGGCTCCGAAGGTCCGTAGCCTGGTGTCTTTCCTGGGATCCTCCTTGTGCTGCCCCATCCAGTTCTCTTTCTGCCTCATTTGTATTAAATATAGTACACTCTTCCATCAGTCTTTAGGCTGGTTCACCTTCATCAAAGGCAAGGTAGACCTTGCCTTTCCTGAAGCCCCCTGGCCCTGTCATATGATGCTGTACCTGCTCTGTCTCTCCTGCTGTTGGGGCTGAAATATGCCTTCTCTGGGCTCAGATGTCTTTGAGCCCACGTGGCCCTCATTTGCAATTCAAAGGGAACTAGGACTATAGTTTACAGTCATGCCTCTGGAATGCCACAGTGGACCTATCCTGAGTCTAAAAATACACCTTCACACCTATGGGGTCGTCACCACCTCCAAGTAGACAGTGTCAGAACTGAATCAAATTGTAGGACACCCAGTTGCTGTACACAGAGAATTGGAGAAATTCCAATTTGCCAGAGGTGTTGAGACAAGAGTTTTTTCCTTTAGTTGTTGTAGAGAAGGAAACAGTATCTCCCCCTTTCACGATGCCTCTGCAGAGATCTACCTGCATCAGGGAATTCAGGGTGTCTGGCAGGTGTCAAATGCACAGTGTTGGGTCCCATCCACACCCAGGAGCTGGAACCCTGGTCCAGGAAATTGGTTGTGATCTGCATTCTTCTCGTCTCTTGCAGAATAATCTATCTCTTTCTTTTGTCTGTCTCACACACACACACACACACACACACACACACACACCCATAGGTCTTTTCGGCTCAGATTATTTGCTCCACCCGCCTTCAGAGCCCCTCTGGGGTGAATCTCTCTGGTGCCCACCCTCTTCCTTCCTTTAGTTGGGAAAATGGGAGCTTTACAACTAAACATATCACACAAAAGTAGCTTGAGCATGTAGGACAGAAACACACATAGAACCGCTATAGTAACAGCTAATGTTTCCTGAGGGCCTGTGGTTCCAAGAACATCCTTCGCTCCCAGCTGTGTGCCTTCTGTTCGGCTCATCTGCAAGTCAGCCTTCTTGGACCCTGTCACCTCACCTCTCTTCCTTCTTGGCACTGGATTCTTCAACATGGTTGAAAGCGGAGGCCCTGGGGGTCCATGATGCTGCACTTACAATACCTGGAGGCATCATTCCAAAAGGACTAGTTGTCAGTGTGGACAGAGGGAGAACTGCACTTGTACTTGATGGATCATTCAAGCCACCAGGCATTGCTGCAGAGACAGTGGCTGCTGGTGAGGTGTGCCACCCTCTCCTAGCAATCCACGAAGTACCGAGCCAAAGTGGGCCTCCAACCACCATGAAAGGCATTATTTGTATAAAATGTCCTGCCTTAAATCCCTCCTTTCCTTTCCTGCTCCCACCTTGCCGTGTCCAGGCACAGCCACCAGGGAGCTCAGTACTCAGTGCCCCCACCTTCCTTTACCCCGTACCAGACCTCTGTCCTTTTACCTCAACACTCAGTCCAGCCCCATTTCAGCTTCCCTCACACCCTTCTCTCTGCCTGGATGTTCCCATTGACCCTTTCTTCAGGTCTCGGCTCAAATGTCACCTTATCAGAGAGAACTCTCCAGATCACCAGTCTAGTAGTAGCTCTCCCTCTCTTCTGCTTGGTTTTTCTCCATGGGTCTAAGATCATCACATGCCCACAGGATGCATTTACTTCCGTATTTGGTCCTTGTTCTTTCTCCCCACTTAACCTCAGCTCCAGCTAGGCAAGTAGCTCTAACCTGACCCGGGGCAGGGTCTTTTCCTGAGTTTTGGGGGGATGGATCCCAGGCCTGGAATCACCATGTGGCAAGCACTAAGAACCAGCATTCCTTGAAGCCCAGCACAAGCCTCCAGACTGCACCTCCACTCCTCCTGTCCCTGCCTGGGGCCTCTGTGTAAAGCCCTCATTGACTGGTCCCAGCTCCTCCCACCTGCCAGTGGCCCCTGTGCTTTCAGGAGAAAGTCCAAACTCCTTAACTTTGTGCTGAAGATGCTTCATGGGCTGACCGAGTGCCCCACTCCCCTGTGTTGATCCTTGGCACCTACTGCATCCTACCAGGGCCCTTGCTCTCATTTATTTTACACTCTCTGAAATAAAGCTCTTGTGGAACTATGGACCCTCTCCTTCAGTGGGGAGAATGAGTCAGAATAGACCCTTGGAATAACCCCAGTGAGCAACGGTGCTGTTCTTGAGCCTGGTAGGAGGTGATGGGGACAGGGTTGGGGACATTTGGCAGAAATCTTTGCCTAACCTCAGAAACAAGTGGGCATGCACAGGGGAACTTCAGTCCAGGAGGCATGCCAAGCCAGCTGCTGAGGCTAGTATTTTCAGTTAAAAAATACAATTGATGAAGTGTTTATTGCTACAATAACTTCCCAAGCCAGTAAAGTGCACACAACCAGCTGGGGAGATGTGAACCACAGCGATTGGACTTGGGCAGCTCCAAGTTCTGACTCAGAGTCTCGGGAGAGGCTTACCTTTCCTTTGAGGTCTCTGAACCCAGTGATCCAGCTGCTCTTGGCATCACCAGACCTGGCCATACCACATTTGCTCAGGATGCCAGGAAAAGAAGCCCTGCAACCTTCTGTGGATGATACCTGAGGAAGCCAGAGTTGGGATAGAGGTCAGTTCATCTTTGAAGTCAGGTGACAGCTGCTCTCCCCAAATACCTCCTTCATCCACTGACTTATAAAGGGTCAAGGAGCCTGGGCTGGGAATTTCCATTCTCTTTCCATATGAAGCTCACTTGTTTATATGCCCGTCTGATGGACTGGGAGGACCAGACCGATATCCCTATGCAGGGAGGACAGTGTGGCTCCTGAGAGGAATCTTGTAATGGAAGAAACTCATTGTGGCCATGCAGACACAATGCTGGGGCTGGAGGGATGGCATTGAGTGGTTTAGGGCCAGGAGAAACCCAACTACCCTAGCAGTATATAGTACACAGACCTGTGTGCACTGAAAACACCTCTGTGCTAGCTTCTCTAATACCTTGGGAGTCACGTCCTCAGGTAGTAGGATTTGTACCTGAGTGCAGACTCTCCTGGTCAGTGCAGGTGAGACTTTTCAAGTGAGATAGGAGGCAGCCCCTCTTGTGGAGACCTCCCCTTGTGCCTCCTATCAAGGTAACAGCAGAGGGGTGAGAGGCGGGGCTGAGTGGTAGGGGCAGAAGTGGAACTCAGCTAAGCCCCAAGCAGCAGACAGGGGGTGATGAGAGGCTGTGACAGAAATCCTAGTGCATTTGTGGCAAGAGTAGGGACAGGATGTGTGTAGGCACCCTTAGGGAGGCTCAGTAGGCACACCTGGGGAGGCTCAGAAATTCCTGGAGGAGATGAGGAATCTGCAAGAGACAGGACTACCTATGTAAGCAAATTAATCATGGAGGTGTCAGGCACCTAGTGTTTGGGGACTAAGAGGAGGGCACACCAGAGTGGTTAGGTCACCCTTATAGTGTACAGCACCCTCTCCAGAGAGTGCTTGATTGGTGGGAGAGGCTGGGACCTTGACTTGCTGCAGCCTCCAGTAACCCCAGAATGTAATGGAGGCTGGCTGACCTTGGACTTGGAGAGTCTGTGGAGGAAGCACCTGTACCAGTAACATGACTTCTCTTGTTTCTTTTTTTCTTTTTCTTTTTTTTTTTTGGTGGCGGCGGGGTTGTCAGGGGAGGGGCAGTGATTACTGGGGATTGAACCCAGGGGCACTTGACCACTGAGCCACATCCCCAGCCCTATTTTGTATTTTATTTAGAGACAGGGTCTCACTGAGTTGCTTAGTGCCTCGCTTTTGCTGAGGCTGACTTTGAACTTGTGATCCTCTTGCCTCAGCCTCCCAAGCTGCTGGGATTATAGGTATGCATCACTGCGCCTGGCCTTCTCTCGTTTCTTGATGTTTAAGGACAAAAGAGGGAAAATACTCTTTTCTTTTATCAAGGGGAAGGCTTAAATGACCTTCCAAAAATGAGTTGTAATTTTAATTTTTTAATTTTAAATCCAATTTCTACTTCAAAATATGCCTCGCTGAGCATGATAGCACACATTTGTGATCACAGCAACTGTGGAGGCTGAGGCAAGAGGATCACAAGTTCAAGGCCAGCCTGGACAATTTGGTAAGACCCTGTCTCAAAATTTGAAAGAAGGGCTGAGGAGGTAGCTAAGCACCTTTGGGTTCTGTCTCCAGCACATATATATATATTTCCATGTGTTTTTATAGAGAACACCGAACAAATAGTTCAAAGGTGCAGAGTGGGCAATTAACCAAATCATTTGTTCATTCAGCAATCTGATATGACAGATTGAGTGAATGTCCAGTGTCAACTAGGTGGCCAAACTATTGAGCTATGGTCTGTGGGGAAAGAAAAAGGTGTTTGCAGAGTTCCTGCTCTAAGGTGGAAGACATGTAGCACACCAAAGATGGAATGAGAACCATTTGAAGAAAGGGCCATCAATAAGCTGTGGATGTAGAGGAAGAAGCAACTGATAGAGACTTAGGGCCAGAAAGAGCTCCTCAGGGGAGATAGAAAAGGAATCTTAAAGCAGATGATGAGTTTCAAAAGGTTGAAAGTGGTAGCCGGTAGGGTGGAGCTGAAGGGAAAGAACCTTGAAGTCAAGGAGGCAAGAGCAGAAGGTGAGCAAGTCCTTTGGGAGCCATAAGCAAGTTAGTGCAACAGATGGGGACCAGGACAGATCTGTTCCTTAGGCACTGTTCCCTGTCACCCCCTTCACTGCCTTCTTAGCAGCTCCTTTGCACTGCAAATGTGTCTCCATCCATGGAATTCCTCAGAAGTTTGCTTATTTAATGCTGGGGTGAATTAAGAAGGTCACATATTATGTTTTAATCTCTCTCCACTCTGTTTTGGGAGCTCTGCTTTGCTTGAATGTGAGGGACAAGCAGTGTCCACCAGGAAGAAAGGAATGAACCCAGCCAAGCTGGAGACCAGGAGTAACTTCCTGTGCCCCCACCCTCAAGACACTGAGGAGGAAGGACCTTCCCCAACCTGTCCCACACCATTCTTTCCAAAAAGAAGACTTGAACAGCCTTAGATCATTACCCAGGAAGAGCCTGTGCCTGGAGCCCAGTGTGAAGTTCTCATTAGGTCATATTTGTGTTTTTTCTCCAGTCTGTAGATATATTGTCCCATAGGTAGTGGGGGTTTCCTGTGTACAGCCCTCTGCAATAAGCTTTGAAAAAGCATCTCTTATTTAACTGCAACTCTCAACCGATGGCACATTGTTACCAACTTATTAGTGAAAGATCCATCTTGAATTCCACTTAGGATAGCAGGCTGGAACTGAATGGAAGCCAGACCTAGGTGATGGTGATACACAAGCATTTATGGAGCATAATTCAGGGACAGTCATTGTGTCACATACTTTATGTCGATTATGTCACTCCATCTAAAAGCCTTCTAGGCACCTTCTATCATCCCCCATCTTAGAGCTGAGAAAATCGAGGATTAGGTTGTTACATGATTGGCCAACTTCACGTATGGCTCTTAAGTCGCAGATCTAAGATTTAAATTGGATTGTGATTCTTGGTGCTTAGTTAACAAACTGTCAAATATTCATGAGGTTGAATATTTTTAACTGAATTAACACTCTGAACTAGTGGATTTCACTCCTCCAGGACTCACCTGGAGGATTTGTTAAAATAGACAGCTGGGTCCCACCACTAGGGTCTCTGATTTAGCAATTTGCTAGGTCAGGAGTAGGGCTGAGAATCTGTGATCTGGTGCTGACATTGCTGGTCCAGGATACTTCCATGAGGACCATTGCTCTGAACTGATTTGTAACTCTAGTTTGCATCTTCAAAACCACCAAGCACTGAGGCTCTAAACCAGAGATGACTAAGAGCAGTTTCTACAATGATGAAAATGTTCTAGATCTGCTGCCCAATATGGCAGCCACTAGCCACCCATGGCTGTGGAACACTTGAAATGTACCTAGTGCCACAAGGAACTGGATTTTTAATCTTACTTCATTTAAATTAAGTTTGCATAGCCACGTGTGACTAGTGGCTACTGTATTGGCCAACATAGCTATAAACAAAAGAGAAAGGTAGGGATGTCAAGGTTTTAACCTCAAGTGAGTAATTAAGAGTCGGGTCTTAGTAGGAAGCATCTGGTTTGCTGGGAGGGTCATGTTCATTTAAATTTCAGGGCCTGTTGCCTAGGGTGATGGAACAGGGATCTTTGAGGACAGGGATATTACTTCCTTTTTCCCCCAGAACCAGCACAGTGCCTGCCCATGGAGGTGCCAAGATCAGGGTGTTGAGTGAATGGGAGAGAAGAACGGCTTCAGAGATGCATTTTTCCCAGCCACAATTGGCAAAGGCTTTGAAGCCATGACTGATTGGGTGGTGTGATAAGGAATTTGGAGTTGATGGCACAGCAGGATCAGACAAGATTCACTGTCATATGTGTGGGCATGGGGCAAGGCCCCTGGGGAACTGCTGTTATCACATGGTATTGCAGCATTGCTCTTCTTTGGCTCTGCAGGTGGCCCCCAGTGGGAATTTCCCATACCAAAGGAGGTGTATTTTGAGGGGAGGATAATTTAAGACTCTCTGAATATATATAGGGTACCTGAGGCATTTGTTACTATCCAAACTCTGACTTAAGGTAGTGCCTCAATTGAAAAAAGAAGCAGGAAGGCAAGTACCGAGTTTCTCCTCTCTCTTCCTCCCAAGCAAGAAGGTAACAGAGAAGACACCACAGAGAACAGCAACACACAATTGCTCCTGAGCAAGTAAATGAGCAATTCTTTTTCACTCTGTGGGCCTTGGTTTGCGTATTGGTAAAATAAGGAAAATAGGACTGGATTAGGTATCTGCTGATTAAAATGTGGGAACTTGTTAAAGATGCAGAATCAGGCCTCAACCCAGATGTGCTGAATGAGAAACTATATTTTCTAACTTCCCCAGGTGTTGTGCTGGCTAGAATAAGTGCCCTATTCTTGTCAGCGTCTATACTCTGTGAATCTGAGTCTGCAAATTGTTTCACCTTTAGGAATTAGAAGCATAATTTTGGGGGAAGAGATCAGGCTTTGCAATATCTCTGGGGTTTGGAACAGAGAAAGAAGTCAGGGTAGGTATGCTTTAAGAAGGAAGGAGTAGCTCATGCAAAGTGAGCTCCAGGGAGCAGCCTGAATACTCAGTTTGCAGAGGCAGAAAGTCTTCTACATGCATCTTCTGAGGAGCAGGCTGAGGCTCCTGATCCCTGGGGTCCTTGGCACAGAAGCTTCGCATGTCCTATCAATAGTGACTCCTTTAAGAAAGGGCAAGCTGGGCGCAGTGGCTCACGCCTGTAATCCCAGCACTTGGGAGTCTGAGGCAGGAGGATCACGAGTTCAAAGCCAGCCTTAGCACCTTACTGAGGCTCTAAGCAACTCAGTGAGACCCTGTCTCTAAATAAAATACAAAATAGGGCTGGGGGTGTGGCTCAGTGGTGGAGTGCCCCTAGGTTCAATCCCCAGTACCAAAAAAAAAAGAAAAAAAAAAAAAGAAAGGGCAAATAGGAAGGATTTCATGGCTACAAAATCTTCCCCAAAGAACTGTCTGCCTGTGATCCAGAAAGGTGCTCAGGTGGTCTTGTCCTGTCACCTTCTTCTCCCTGGGAGTGCTGCTTCAAGACCAGCTGACCAGAGAGATATATTTCTATGTTAGGGAAGAGCTGGCCTGGGAAGGGGCAAATGGCAGACTAAGAAGATGTCTATTTATTACCCAATTTAGGAGAGGAGCCAGGGGGTCCTATAGGGCACATTAGAGAAGGCTTTTTGCTTTGTCATCTGTCAGAGGCTATCTGTTCTGGAGGAATGAAATCTCTGGACTCTGCTTTCCAGTTTTTCCATGGTTTTTGGTGGCCACTGGGAGAGACATTTTGGGTACCCAGAAAGGGACCACAGTTGTGCTGTGCTGGTGACCTGGCCCACATTAGCCCCATTGGGCCCTTCAGAAAGCGTGTCATGGACTTAAAGATCCATGGACAAGAAATCTTGATCTAATGAAAAACAAAGGACACTAAAGACTCCCTGGAGGGAGATTTCTTCTCACCTTTCCCCCAGTGCACCACAGCTTGATTTCAGGATCCCTATTTTGTCTGCAGGGGGCAGAGAAATGTCTTGAATCCAACATTTAGTATGCAAGGGTAAGAGGCAGGTGAGGGTGGTATTATTGTGTCCATTTACAGAGGCCAGACCCCCTGGGTGGGATCAACTCCTGACTGAGCCATCTACTACCTCTGTGACCCTCAGCAGAGCCTCAGGCCCAGACCTACAGAATCAGAATCGGCACTTAGCCAGCTCTTCAGAAGATGTGTGTGCACTCTAGAGTGAGTGAGCACATGGCTGGTTGGCCTCTTGTACTTCAACCAACTCCTGTATTCAGAGAGCCTGAGATTATATTGCAAATAATTTAATCCTTAGGAATTGGAAACTCAATTTCTGGCCTGACTCTGTGGTGTGTGTGGTGCCTGTAATCTCATCAGGATGCTGAGGCAGGGGGATTGCAAATTTGACACCAGCATGGGCAACTTAGCAAGGCCCTATCTCAAAATAAAACTAAAAAAGACTGGGGGTGTAGCGCAGTGGTAGAGTGTCCCTAAGTTACATCCTCAGTATGAAGAAGACAAAAAAGAAGAGGAGGAGGAAGAAGAAGAAGGAGGAGGGGAGGAGAAGTAGAAGTTTAATTTCCAAAGAACACGTTTTGGACTTTGCCATTCATTAGCTGTATGACTTTGAGCAAGTTACATACTTTGTGCCTCAGTTTCCCCTTTCAAAACTATGTCACTTTATCTTCCTTTGCACGAGAACACAGAGGCTCACCATCTTGGAGTATAGCTACCAGGTACTTGCCACTCTGCCTTCTTCCCATAAGATATTAAAAAGGCAGAATTCACATCTGATTCTTCCTCGTACCTCCAATAGCATGTAATCCAGAGACCAGGGATGTATGAACTGACGTTTTTTGAGCTAGCACATCTCAGTCAACTCTTACAACAAAAACAAAAAACTTGTGAGTACCATCGTCTCCATTTTAGCAATGAGAAGACTGAGACACAGAGAATTTGAGGGATCTGCATTAACCCACACAGCAGATGAGAGAATTCCAAGTCAACCCCAGGTTTTCAGATACAAATCTCTCAGACTATTCTATGCTTGCCAAGTACCTGGACACTAGGAGCTTCTCCTGCTTGAGCACTGACCATAGGTTAGACCCAGTGCTACATGATCTTCATATGGAGCATTGAAAAAAAATTGTCTCAACAATCATGGAATTTAATTCCAGATTTACAGATGTAGGACAGTGAAGCCCATGTCGTCATATGGATTTCCCAATGAAAGTCTCATGGTTGGGATTTAAGACTCTGGCCCCCATGCCAGTCTCTGAGCTGAGCCATACCTAGGTTTTCCTAAAGTGAGAAACACCTTCATACAGGTTTTTCAGGGAGAAGGATGGCTGTCACTCTGCTTTCTCATTCCAAGAAACAGAATGGAGCCTCCAGATCAGTCTGCAGGTCTCTGCTCACCTCCTGCCTCACAGTTTCATCTGATGCTTTCCCCTGTCCCTCCTCCCTTTCCCTCATGCAAACCCCGTAGAAAGCACTGGTTGCTATGGTCTCCTTCATAGTAGAAATTCTCATCCCTCAAAACTCGATGCCAATAGTGTGTGCTTATTTTTTAATTTGGTGCATTATAATTATATATAATAATAGGATTCATTATACTCTATTCATACATATACATAACATTCCTCAGCACCTTCTCTTTCCTTCCCTTGTCCCTTTCCTGAGCCCCTTGCTCTACACTACTGGTCTCCCTTCTATTATTATTATTATTATTATTATTATTATTATTATTATTATTTACTGCATTATAATTATATGTAAAAGTAGGATTGGGGTCTGCTGTTGTGAATGCTGTTGCACAAGCTTTTCTGGAGGTTCTTCTAACTCTGCTTCTCTTCCCCTTCTCCTCTGACTCTGCAGGTCACAAATCCTGGACTGCAGGGCTGCTGTGGCTGAGGGTACTGGAAGGAAGTACAGAGACTCAAGCACCTGGGACTTCTGGCAACAGGAAGTGGAGGGACATGCACTAAGCATCTTCTGCTCCTGTGGCTCCACAGCCCAGGGAGGCCTGTCAAGCAAAATAACTAAATTAGACTTGGGGATACTGAGCTTTTGAAAAACTTGGGCTTGTAATTCTGAAGATGTGTGGGGTGGCCCAAAGCTCTGGCCTTCAGAAAGTGGTGTCTGCATTTTCTTTCAAACTACCTTTGCTAAAGGAGTTCACCATAACCTTCAAGGGACAGGCCAGCTCAGGCCAGTGTGACCCAATCTCTGAGTAGCTGTCTAACCTTGCCAGGGCAGTGGCCAGCCAGCTTGCAGCCCACGGCTTCCTGCAAAGACTTCTAGTGTTGTTACACCGTGTGCTTTTCCAAGGCCTTCAACAACTGGGACCTGTTTCAAGGCCATCTTACCAGCAAGAAGCTGAATCCCAACTCCAGCTGCCAGAAAGCTTGTAGAGGTCATTTGAGAAAGTTGTCCTCCCTTGGTGGACAATTCCCAAGGGAAATTTGGGAGCCTTTCAGGATTCACAGAACATTTCTCAAATCATATGTGCTAGGTACTGGAAGCCAGTTCTGCCCTTTTCATGGGCAGAAAAGTGCAGCCACTCATGGGCAGAAAAGTGCAGATGACCACTCACTCAGCAATGCGGGGGTGGCTCTTTGGACAAAAGGGTTCCTTTGCCTTCTGTGGCTCAGACAGCTGGCCAGAGATGTGGCAGAAGGTCTCTCTCACTAGTGTTAGAAAAAAGGGTTTTGAGCCTTTTTTTTTCCTCCACCTAAATTACTCTTACATTCATCCAGAAATTGAATTTGATTTCGTCTTTGAAATGACCTATGACACAATCAGAAGATGTCAGACATTTAACATCAGCAGACATCCCAGTCTGTGCATGGTAGTCTGTGTCCCCAAGAAAGTGTGTTGATGAGGGTTGCTGGCAAGTCTGGGCCAGAGGGATGCCCCCATCCATGCTGCCCCCACCCAGATTCCTCCACCAAGTGAAGGTGCTGGCCCCGTGGCCCAGAAGTCTGGGCTCCCTCGGAGGACCATGTGATGGGAGCTCTTTGACACCAACAGCAAACTACCTTTGGTTTTTCTAGTCTGAGATCTGACCATAGAGCGCTGGCTTTCCCCTGAGGACCAAGAAATGCTCCTGTCCTTGGTGTCCCCTCCTTTCTACTGCAAAGAGCATGAAAGCAAGCACTCTTCTTGGGGGCCATGGGAAAGGTGCCATTCCCAGAGGCTGCCATGCGAGACCTGTGATCTGGCTGAAGCTCAGAATGGGCCTTGTTGTTCTCTGTAGATTGGGCCTGAGTCAGGCAGGGTGCTTGCTAAGGGGATATCTCGGCATTGATTCTGAGAGTATTGCTTCTCCCTCTCCCGCTCGACCTCCCCAGCACACCTGTGTGGGAGGGACCAGGTGGAGGGCCCAGTGTGCTCATTTCAGAGTCCTGCCTGTCCCAACTCACTGAGCTCACACAAAGGCCTTCACTCTGAACTGAAAGGTCAGGGGCAATCAGATTTGTGGCTCAATGGGTTTGAAGGGAGGAGACTGTGTTGAGTGAGATAGATTTCTCAGTGTGGGAGAATGAATATCCGTTTCTGGGCCCAACTGCAGTCATACTCAGAAAAGGAACTGGGGAGGTGGCATAGAAGCCAGAGCTGGCCACTCCCAAAGCCCACTGTAAGCTCTCTCTCTGTAGGACCTGAACACACAGACATTTTCCAAGGGACATCATACTCTGAAATGGAAGTTGCATATCTTTTTCTTTTTTTTTTTTAACTCCTTTTTTGAGATTTACCTAGGTTCCCATATTCACTTTGTATATATGAATCAAAGGAAAAAAATAACAATGACTTTTTGTACAATGAAATCTTCTTTTCTTTTCTTTTTTTTTTTTTTGAACCAGGGATTGAACTCAGGGACACTCGGCCACTGAGCCACATCCCCAGCCCTATTTTGTATTTTATTTAGAGACAGGGTCTCACTGAGTTGCTTAGGGCCTCGCTAAGTTGCTGGGGCTGGCTTTGAACTCGCGATCCTCCTGCCTCAGCCTCCCAAGTCGCTTGGATACAGGCGTGCGCCACTATGCCCGGCCAATGAAATCTTAATAATATAGAAGTTTAATTCTCTCTCAACATAAAGGTAAATCCATCACCAAGGGCTATTTATGTTTGACACAAGGACAGGACCTGGGTTTTTTTCTACTTACTTTGTGTTCTCACACATGACTCCTATTATGTGACCCAGCAGAGCTGTTGAAGTTACAGCCATCATATCTATATTTTAGCTATCAGGAAGGAAGAAAAGCAGTCTTCTTGCCCTTCTGTTAAGCACATTTGCTGGACTCTACAGTACTTCTGTATTGGCAGAATTGAATTCCAAGTCCACAACTAATGCAGGAGAGACTAGGGAATGCACTCTTTATTCTAGGTGGCCATGTGCCTAGATAAAAATCAGGGATTTTGTTACTGAGGAAGGTAGCATGCAGGCATCTATACCTAGATTTCTAATATTATCCTCTAAGACTCGCTTTAGAAGAATAGATTGATAATGGAAAGGTTAGAAATCAGCTAGTCCACATCCTCATTTTGCAGATGAGAAATCCAAGGCTCAAAGAAGTTAAACAAATCAGCCAAGATCACCCAACAAGTTGGTGGCATGAAACTCTAAGCTCATGTTCACTGGGAGTGTTTTTGTTCTCTTCTGTTTCTTAAGAAAAAAGCTTCATTTTACAAGGTATGGAGTTTGAGTGCCAAGGATAAAATTTTATCCATCACTTAGTCCCTGAGCTGCAGGACACAGGGAGGACCATGTCAGGGTTTGCATGCCCCAGTCTGCCCAGCCCTGAGTCTTGGCGGCTAAGGAAGCTGCTGGTGAGGACTCTGGGACAGCCAGAGTGTGCCCATCCTAGCACTGCCCTGTCCCCAGTCTGTGTGTGTGCATGTGGCTTTATCTGTCTCTGCATCTGCTCTGCATATTGTTTCCAAGCTGCCCAAACCACACAACTCACTTCTGTGTGTTTCCTTTTCAGGGAACATCCTGCTGAGATGGGAGCTGCCAGCAGACTGGGCTCCTTCAAGGCCTTAAACTTCAGGACCGTGCTGACTGTCAGTTGGCTCATCCTGGTTCACTTCCTTGGGGTCACAGCCACAGGTAAGCCACTGAAGTAGCTGGGCCTCCACATCTCAGCTTGGACATGGAAGTCAGTTCCCCTCCTGCTGGGAGAGGAGTAGAGGAAAGAATTACAGGGGTGGGGTCAGGGTGGCTGGGCCCTGGCCCATCCTTACTAGACTGCTTGATCCCAGGCAAGTCTCATCCTGGGCTTCACAAGTTATGTCATCCACAAAATGATGGGGTTGGTCAAGAATCAGGACTTGCAAACTCAGTGTCTGCCAGAGTCAGACATCTAACTCAAAGGAATGAAGCTGGCTGGGTCAGGACTGTGGTCACTTAGGGGGTGGAGACTCCTCTAAAGGGACACCCACTCGTCGGTTCTGCCAATTGCTGCCATGTGGGAAGGCAGGTTACCTGTTGCAGGATATTCTGAATTTCTATAAGAAAACAGAATCTAGATTTTTATATAAAAGCTCCCTAGGTTTTAAGCGTTCTCAACCAATTCAAATTTTAAAAATCACTCTGGGGGCCAAGAGAAAAAGCATGTGTATCTGAGATACAGTTTTCCACCTGTCTGAGCTACCTGACCTCAGCGTCCTTTGTGTCATAGGATGTGGTACATTAGAGTGCTTTTCAGCTCTGCTGCTCTGAGCAAAGACCACATCTATTTTTCCACCTCAATATCTTTTTTTTTAATTGGTTCTTTTTAATTATATATGACGGTACAACCCATTTTGATATAATTATACAGCAGGGAATCTTTTTTTCACAATGTAGATTCACATGATTCATATAATCTTACATATACATAGGGTAATACTGTCTGTCTCAGTCTACTATCTTTCCTTCCCCCTCCCCCTTCTGTCCCATTTTCCTCTACACCATCCATACTTCCTCCATTCTTTTCTTATCCTCTCCCCATAACCACCCGCCCTTCCCCTCCCTATTATGTAATCAGCATCCACTGATCAGAGAAAACATTCAGCCTTTGGTTTTTTGGGCTTGGTTTATTTCACTTAGCATGATATTCTTTAACTCCACCCATTTACCAGCAAATGCCATAGTTTTATTCTTCTTTATGGCTGAGTAATATTCCATTGTGTATATATACCACAGTTTCTTTATCCATTCATCTATTGAAGGGCATCTAGGTTGGTTCCACAATCTAGTTATTGTGAATTGAGTAGCTATGAACATAGGTGTGCATCACTATACTTTGCTGATTTTAAGACCTTTGGGTATAAACCGAAGAGTGGGATAGCTGGGTCAAATGGTGAGTCCATTCCAAGTTTTTTGAGGAATATCCACACTGCTTTCCAGAGTGGCTGCACTAATTTGCAACTCCACCAGCAATGCACGAGTGTACCTTTCTCCCCACATCCATGCCGACAGTTATTATTGCTTGTATTCCTGATAATAGCCATTCTAATTGGAGTTAGATGAAATCTTAGGGTGGTTTTAATTTGCATTTCTCTAATTACTAGAGATGATGAGCACTTTTTCATATAGTTGTTGATCACTTGTATATCATCTTCTGTGAAGTGTCTGCCCAGTTCCTTAGCCTATTTATTGATTGGGTTCTTTGTATTTTTGGTGTAAAGTTTTGTAAGTTCTTTATAAATTTTGGAGATCAGAGCTCTGTCTGAAGTGTGTGTGGAAAAGATTTTTTCCCACTCTGTCGGTTCTCTTTTCACATTATTGATTGTTTCTTTTGCTGAGAAAAAGCTTTTTAGTTTGAATCCATCCCATTTATTGATTCTTCCTTTTATTTTTTGCACTCTGGTGGTCTTGTTGAGAAAGTCTGATCCTAAGCCAATATGAAGAATATTCGGGCCTACTATTTCTTCTATTTGGCGAAGAGTCTCAGGTCTCATTCCTAGATCCTTGATCCATTTTGAGTTGAGTTTTGTACAGAGTGAGAGATAGAGATTTAATTTCATTTTATTGCACATGGATTTCCAGTTTTGCCAGCACCATTTGTTGAAGAGGCTATCTTTTCTCCATTGCATGTTTTTGGTACCTTTGTATGAGATAACTGTACTTATGTGGGTTTGTCTCTGTGTCTTCTATTCTGTACTGTTGGTCTACCTGTCTATTTTGGTGCCAATACCATGCTGTTTTTGTAACTATAGCTCTATAGTAGAATTTAAGATCTGGTATTGTGATACCTCCTGCATCACTCTTCCTGCCCA